>OX063272.1:5835726-5875726 GCA_944039245.1 Nebria salina
TAGTTATTTAGTTATTTAGTTATTTAGTTATTTAGTTATTTAGTTATTTAGTTATTTAGTTATTTAGTTATTTAGTTATTTAGTTATTTAGTTATTTAGTTATTTAGTTATTTAGTTATTTAGTTATTTAGTTATTTAGTTATTTAGTTATTTAGTTATTTAGTTATTTAGTTATTTAGTTATTTAGTTATTTAGTTATTTAGTTATTTAGTTATTTAGTTATTTAGTTATTTAGTTATTTAGTTATTTAGTTATTTAGTTATTTAGTTATTTAGTTATTTAGTTATTTAGTTATTTAGTTATTTAGTTATTTAGTTATTTAGTTATTTAGTTATTTAGTTATTTAGTTATTTAGTTATTTAGTTATTTAGTTATTTAGTTATTTAGTTATTTAGTTATTTAGTTATTTAGTTATTTAGTTATTTAGTTATTTAGTTATTTAGTTATTTAGTTATTTAGTTATTTAGTTATTTAGTTATTTAGTTATTTAGTTATTTAGTTATTTAGTTATTTAGTTATTTAGTTATTTAGTTATTTAGTTATTTAGTTATTTAGTTATTTAGTTATTTAGTTATTTAGTTATTTAGTTATTTAGTTATTTAGTTATTTAGTTATTTAGTTATTTAGTTATTTAGTTATTTAGTTATTTAGTTATTTAGTTATTTAGTTATTTAGTTATTTAGTTATTTAGTTATTTAGTTATTTAGTTATTTAGTTATTTAGTTATTTAGTTATTTAGTTATTTAGTTATTTAGTTATTTAGTTATTTAGTTATTTAGTTATTTAGTTATTTAGTTATTTAGTTATTTAGTTATTTAGTTATTTAGTTATTTAGTTATTTAGTTATTTAGTTATTTAGTTATTTAGTTATTTAGTTATTTAGTTATTTAGTTATTTAGTTATTTAGTTATTTAGTTATTTAGTTATTTAGTTATTTAGTTATTTAGTTATTTAGTTATTTAGTTATTTAGTTATTTAGTTATTTAGTTATTTAGTTATTTAGTTATTTAGTTATTTAGTTATTTAGTTATTTAGTTATTTAGTTATTTAGTTATTTAGTTATTTAGTTATTTAGTTATTTAGTTATTTAGTTATTTAGTTATTTAGTTATTTAGTTATTTAGTTATTTAGTTATTTAGTTATTTAGTTATTTAGTTATTTAGTTATTTAGTTATTTAGTTATTTAGTTATTTAGTTATTTAGTTATTTAGTTATTTAGTTATTTAGTTATTTAGTTATTTAGTTATTTAGTTATTTAGTTATTTAGTTATTTAGTTATTTAGTTATTTAGTTATTTAGTTATTTAGTTATTTAGTTATTTAGTTATTTAGTTATTTAGTTATTTAGTTATTTAGTTATTTAGTTATTTAGTTATTTAGTTATTTAGTTATTTAGTTATTTAGTTATTTAGTTATTTAGTTATTTAGTTATTTAGTTATTTAGTTATTTAGTTATTTAGTTATTTAGTTATTTAGTTATTTAGTTATTTAGTTATTTAGTTATTTAGTTATTTAGTTATTTAGTTATTTAGTTATTTAGTTATTTAGTTATTTAGTTATTTAGTTATTTAGTTATTTAGTTATTTAGTTATTTAGTTATTTAGTTATTTAGTTATTTAGTTATTTAGTTATTTAGTTATTTAGTTATTTAGTTATTTAGTTATTTAGTTATTTAGTTATTTAGTTATTTAGTTATTTAGTTATTTAGTTATTTAGTTATTTAGTTATTTAGTTATTTAGTTATTTAGTTATTTAGTTATTTAGTTATTTAGTTATTTAGTTATTTAGTTATTTAGTTATTTAGTTATTTAGTTATTTAGTTATTTAGTTATTTAGTTATTTAGTTATTTAGTTATTTAGTTATTTAGTTATTTAGTTATTTAGTTATTTAGTTATTTAGTTATTTAGTTATTTAGTTATTTAGTTATTTAGTTATTTAGTTATTTAGTTATTTAGTTATTTAGTTATTTAGTTATTTAGTTATTTAGTTATTTAGTTATTTAGTTATTTAGTTATTTAGTTATTTAGTTATTTAGTTATTTAGTTATTTAGTTATTTAGTTATTTAGTTATTTAGTTATTTAGTTATTTAGTTATTTAGTTATTTAGTTATTTAGTTATTTAGTTATTTAGTTATTTAGTTATTTAGTTATTTAGTTATTTAGTTATTTAGTTATTTAGTTATTTAGTTATTTAGTTATTTAGTTATTTAGTTATTTAGTTATTTAGTTATTTAGTTATTTAGTTATTTAGTTATTTAGTTATTTAGTTATTTAGTTATTTAGTTATTTAGTTATTTAGTTATTTAGTTATTTAGTTATTTAGTTATTAGTTATTTAGTTATTTAGTTATTTAGTTATTTAGTTATTTAGTTATTAGTTATTTAGTTATTTAGTTATTTAGTTATTTAGTTATTTAGTTATTTAGTTATTTAGTTATTTAGTTATTTAGTTATTTAGTTATTTAGTTATTTAGTTATTTAGTTATTTAGTTATTTAGTTATTTAGTTATTTAGTTATTTAGTTATTTAGTTATTTAGTTATTTAGTTATTTAGTTATTTAGTTATTTAGTTATTTAGTTATTTAGTTATTTAGTTATTTAGTTATTTAGTTATTTAGTTATTTAGTTATTTAGTTATTTAGTTATTTAGTTATTTAGTTATTTAGTTATTTAGTTATTTAGTTATTTAGTTATTTAGTTATTAGTTATTTAGTTATTTAGTTATTTAGTTATTTAGTTATTTAGTTATTAAGTTATTTAGTTATTTAGTTATTTAGTTATTTAGTTATTTAGTTATTTAGTTATTTAGTTATTTAGTTATTTAGTTATTTAGTTATTTAGTTATTTAGTTATTTAGTTATTTAGTTATTTAGTTATTTAGTTATTTAGTTATTTAGTTATTTAGTTATTTAGTTATTTAGTTATTTAGTTATTTAGTTATTTAGTTATTTAGTTATTTAGTTATTTAGTTATTTAGTTATTTAGTTATTTAGTTATTTAGTTATTTAGTTATTTAGTTATTTAGTTATTTAGTTATTTAGTTATTTAGTTATTTAGTTATTTAGTTATTTAGTTATTTAGTTATTTAGTTATTTAGTTATTTAGTTATTTAGTTATTTAGTTATTTAGTTATTTAGTTATTTAGTTATTTAGTTATTTAGTTATTTAGTTATTTAGTTATTTAGTTATTTAGTTATTTAGTTATTTAGTTATTTAGTTATTTAGTTATTTAGTTATTTAGTTATTTAGTTATTTAGTTATTTAGTTATTTAGTTATTTAGTTATTTAGTTATTTAGTTATTTAGTTATTTAGTTATTTAGTTATTTAGTTATTTAGTTATTTAGTTATTTAGTTATTTAGTTATTTAGTTATTTAGTTATTTAGTTATTTAGTTATTTAGTTATTTAGTTATTTAGTTATTTAGTTATTTAGTTATTTAGTTATTTAGTTATTTAGTTATTTAGTTATTTAGTTATTTAGTTATTTAGTTATTTAGTTATTTAGTTATTTAGTTATTTAGTTATTTAGTTATTTAGTTATTTAGTTATTTAGTTATTTAGTTATTTAGTTATTTAGTTATTTAGTTATTTAGTTATTTAGTTATTTAGTTATTTAGTTATTTAGTTATTTAGTTATTTAGTTATTTAGTTATTTAGTTATTTAGTTATTTAGTTATTTAGTTATTTAGTTATTTAGTTATTTAGTTATTTAGTTATTTAGTTATTTAGTTATTTAGTTATTTAGTTATTTAGTTATTTAGTTATTTAGTTATTTAGTTATTTAGTTATTTAGTTATTTAGTTATTTAGTTATTTAGTTATTTAGTTATTTAGTTATTTAGTTATTTAGTTATTTAGTTATTTAGTTATTTAGTTATTTAGTTATTTAGTTATTTAGTTATTTAGTTATTTAGTTATTTAGTTATTTAGTTATTTAGTTATTTAGTTATTTAGTTATTTAGTTATTTAGTTATTTAGTTATTTAGTTATTTAGTTATTTAGTTATTTAGTTATTTAGTTATTTAGTTATTTAGTTATTTAGTTATTTAGTTATTTAGTTATTTAGTTATTTAGTTATTTAGTTATTTAGTTATTTAGTTATTTAGTTATTTAGTTATTTAGTTATTTAGTTATTTAGTTATTTAGTTATTTAGTTATTTAGTTATTTAGTTATTTAGTTATTTAGTTATTTAGTTATTTAGTTATTTAGTTATTTAGTTATTTAGTTATTTAGTTATTTAGTTATTTAGTTATTTAGTTATTTAGTTATTTAGTTATTTAGTTATTTAGTTATTTAGTTATTTAGTTATTTAGTTATTTAGTTATTTAGTTATTTAGTTATTTAGTTATTTAGTTATTTAGTTATTTAGTTATTTAGTTATTTAGTTATTTAGTTATTTAGTTATTTAGTTATTTAGTTATTTAGTTATTTAGTTATTTAGTTATTTAGTTATTTAGTTATTTAGTTATTTAGTTATTTAGTTATTTAGTTATTTAGTTATTTAGTTATTTAGTTATTTAGTTATTTAGTTATTTAGTTATTTAGTTATTTAGTTATTTAGTTATTTAGTTATTTAGTTATTTAGTTATTTAGTTATTTAGTTATTTAGTTATTTAGTTATTTAGTTATTTAGTTATTTAGTTATTTAGTTATTTAGTTATTTAGTTATTTAGTTATTTAGTTATTTAGTTATTTAGTTATTTAGTTATTTAGTTATTTAGTTATTTAGTTATTTAGTTATTTAGTTATTTAGTTATTTAGTTATTTAGTTATTTAGTTATTTAGTTATTTAGTTATTTAGTTATTTAGTTATTTAGTTATTTAGTTATTTAGTTATTTAGTTATTTAGTTATTTAGTTATTTAGTTATTTAGTTATTTAGTTATTTAGTTATTTAGTTATTTAGTTATTTAGTTATTTAGTTATTTAGTTATTTAGTTATTTAGTTATTTAGTTATTTAGTTATTTAGTTATTTAGTTATTTAGTTATTTAGTTATTTAGTTATTTAGTTATTTAGTTATTTAGTTATTTAGTTATTTAGTTATTTAGTTATTTAGTTATTTAGTTATTTAGTTATTTAGTTATTTAGTTATTTAGTTATTTAGTTATTTAGTTATTTAGTTATTTAGTTATTTAGTTATTTAGTTATTTAGTTATTTAGTTATTTAGTTATTTAGTTATTTAGTTATTTAGTTATTTAGTTATTTAGTTATTTAGTTATTTAGTTATTTAGTTATTTAGTTATTTAGTTATTTAGTTATTTAGTTATTTAGTTATTTAGTTATTTAGTTATTTAGTTATTTAGTTATTTAGTTATTTAGTTATTTAGTTATTTAGTTATTTAGTTATTTAGTTATTTAGTTATTTAGTTATTTAGTTATTTAGTTATTTAGTTATTTAGTTATTTAGTTATTTAGTTATTTAGTTATTTAGTTATTTAGTTATTTAGTTATTTAGTTATTTAGTTATTTAGTTATTTAGTTATTTAGTTATTTAGTTATTTAGTTATTTAGTTATTTAGTTATTTAGTTATTTAGTTATTTAGTTATTTAGTTATTTAGTTATTTAGTTATTTAGTTATTTAGTTATTTAGTTATTTAGTTATTTAGTTATTTAGTTATTTAGTTATTTAGTTATTTAGTTATTTAGTTATTTAGTTATTTAGTTATTTAGTTATTTAGTTATTTAGTTATTTAGTTATTTAGTTATTTAGTTATTTAGTTATTTAGTTATTTAGTTATTTAGTTATTTAGTTATTTAGTTATTTAGTTATTTAGTTATTTAGTTATTTAGTTATTTAGTTATTTAGTTATTTAGTTATTTAGTTATTTAGTTATTTAGTTATTTAGTTATTTAGTTATTTAGTTATTTAGTTATTTAGTTATTTAGTTATTTAGTTATTTAGTTATTTAGTTATTTAGTTATTTAGTTATTTAGTTATTTAGTTATTTAGTTATTTAGTTATTTAGTTATTTAGTTATTTAGTTATTTAGTTATTTAGTTATTTAGTTATTTAGTTATTTAGTTATTTAGTTATTTAGTTATTTAGTTATTTAGTTATTTAGTTATTTAGTTATTTAGTTATTTAGTTATTTAGTTATTTAGTTATTTAGTTATTTAGTTATTTAGTTATTTAGTTATTTAGTTATTTAGTTATTTAGTTATTTAGTTATTTAGTTATTTAGTTATTTAGTTATTTAGTTATTTAGTTATTTAGTTATTTAGTTATTTAGTTATTTAGTTATTTAGTTATTTAGTTATTTAGTTATTTAGTTATTTAGTTATTTAGTTATTTAGTTATTTAGTTATTTAGTTATTTAGTTATTTAGTTATTTAGTTATTTAGTTATTTAGTTATTTAGTTATTTAGTTATTTAGTTATTTAGTTATTTAGTTATTTAGTTATTTAGTTATTTAGTTATTTAGTTATTTAGTTATTTAGTTATTTAGTTATTTAGTTATTTAGTTATTTAGTTATTTAGTTATTTAGTTATTTAGTTATTTAGTTATTTAGTTATTTAGTTATTTAGTTATTTAGTTATTTAGTTATTTAGTTATTTAGTTATTTAGTTATTTAGTTATTTAGTTATTTAGTTATTTAGTTATTTAGTTATTTAGTTATTTAGTTATTTAGTTATTTAGTTATTTAGTTATTTAGTTATTTAGTTATTTAGTTATTTAGTTATTTAGTTATTTAGTTATTTAGTTATTTAGTTATTTAGTTATTTAGTTATTTAGTTATTTAGTTATTTAGTTATTTAGTTATTTAGTTATTTAGTTATTTAGTTATTTAGTTATTTAGTTATTTAGTTATTTAGTTATTTAGTTATTTAGTTATTTAGTTATTTAGTTATTTAGTTATTTAGTTATTTAGTTATTTAGTTATTTAGTTATTTAGTTATTTAGTTATTTAGTTATTTAGTTATTTAGTTATTTAGTTATTTAGTTATTTAGTTATTTAGTTATTTAGTTATTTAGTTATTTAGTTATTTAGTTATTTAGTTATTTAGTTATTTAGTTATTTAGTTATTTAGTTATTTAGTTATTTAGTTATTTAGTTATTTAGTTATTTAGTTATTTAGTTATTTAGTTATTTAGTTATTTAGTTATTTAGTTATTTAGTTATTTAGTTATTTAGTTATTTAGTTATTTAGTTATTTAGTTATTTAGTTATTTAGTTATTTAGTTATTTAGTTATTTAGTTATTTAGTTATTTAGTTATTTAGTTATTTAGTTATTTAGTTATTTAGTTATTTAGTTATTTAGTTATTTAGTTATTTAGTTATTTAGTTATTTAGTTATTTAGTTATTTAGTTATTTAGTTATTTAGTTATTTAGTTATTTAGTTATTTAGTTATTTAGTTATTTAGTTATTTAGTTATTTAGTTATTTAGTTATTTAGTTATTTAGTTATTTAGTTATTTAGTTATTTAGTTATTTAGTTATTTAGTTATTTAGTTATTTAGTTATTTAGTTATTTAGTTATTTAGTTATTTAGTTATTTAGTTATTTAGTTATTTAGTTATTTAGTTATTTAGTTATTTAGTTATTTAGTTATTTAGTTATTTAGTTATTTAGTTATTTAGTTATTTAGTTATTTAGTTATTTAGTTATTTAGTTATTTAGTTATTTAGTTATTTAGTTATTTAGTTATTTAGTTATTTAGTTATTTAGTTATTTAGTTATTTAGTTATTTAGTTATTTAGTTATTTAGTTATTTAGTTATTTAGTTATTTAGTTATTTAGTTATTTAGTTATTTAGTTATTTAGTTATTTAGTTATTTAGTTATTTAGTTATTTAGTTATTTAGTTATTTAGTTATTTAGTTATTTAGTTATTTAGTTATTTAGTTATTTAGTTATTTAGTTATTTAGTTATTTAGTTATTTAGTTATTTAGTTATTTAGTTATTTAGTTATTTAGTTATTTAGTTATTTAGTTATTTAGTTATTTAGTTATTTAGTTATTTAGTTATTTAGTTATTTAGTTATTTAGTTATTTAGTTATTTAGTTATTTAGTTATTTAGTTATTTAGTTATTTAGTTATTTAGTTATTTAGTTATTTAGTTATTTAGTTATTTAGTTATTTAGTTATTTAGTTATTTAGTTATTTAGTTATTTAGTTATTTAGTTATTTAGTTATTTAGTTATTTAGTTATTTAGTTATTTAGTTATTTAGTTATTTAGTTATTTAGTTATTTAGTTATTTAGTTATTTAGTTATTTAGTTATTTAGTTATTTAGTTATTTAGTTATTTAGTTATTTAGTTATTTAGTTATTTAGTTATTTAGTTATTTAGTTATTTAGTTATTTAGTTATTTAGTTATTTAGTTATTTAGTTATTTAGTTATTTAGTTATTTAGTTATTTAGTTATTTAGTTATTTAGTTATTTAGTTATTTAGTTATTTAGTTATTTAGTTATTTAGTTATTTAGTTATTTAGTTATTTAGTTATTTAGTTATTTAGTTATTTAGTTATTTAGTTATTTAGTTATTTAGTTATTTAGTTATTTAGTTATTTAGTTATTTAGTTATTTAGTTATTTAGTTATTTAGTTATTTAGTTATTTAGTTATTTAGTTATTTAGTTATTTAGTTATTTAGTTATTTAGTTATTTAGTTATTTAGTTATTTAGTTATTTAGTTATTTAGTTATTTAGTTATTTAGTTATTTAGTTATTTAGTTATTTAGTTATTTAGTTATTTAGTTATTTAGTTATTTAGTTATTTAGTTATTTAGTTATTTAGTTATTTAGTTATTTAGTTATTTAGTTATTTAGTTATTTAGTTATTTAGTTATTTAGTTATTTAGTTATTTAGTTATTTAGTTATTTAGTTATTTAGTTATTTAGTTATTTAGTTATTTAGTTATTTAGTTATTTAGTTATTTAGTTATTTAGTTATTTAGTTATTTAGTTATTTAGTTATTTAGTTATTTAGTTATTTAGTTATTTAGTTATTTAGTTATTTAGTTATTTAGTTATTTAGTTATTTAGTTATTTAGTTATTTAGTTATTTAGTTATTTAGTTATTTAGTTATTTAGTTATTTAGTTATTTAGTTATTTAGTTATTTAGTTATTTAGTTATTTAGTTATTTAGTTATTTAGTTATTTAGTTATTTAGTTATTTAGTTATTTAGTTATTTAGTTATTTAGTTATTTAGTTATTTAGTTATTTAGTTATTTAGTTATTTAGTTATTTAGTTATTTAGTTATTTAGTTATTTAGTTATTTAGTTATTTAGTTATTTAGTTATTTAGTTATTTAGTTATTTAGTTATTTAGTTATTTAGTTATTTAGTTATTTAGTTATTTAGTTATTTAGTTATTTAGTTATTTAGTTATTTAGTTATTTAGTTATTTAGTTATTTAGTTATTTAGTTATTTAGTTATTTAGTTATTTAGTTATTTAGTTATTTAGTTATTTAGTTATTTAGTTATTTAGTTATTTAGTTATTTAGTTATTTAGTTATTTAGTTATTTAGTTATTTAGTTATTTAGTTATTTAGTTATTTAGTTATTTAGTTATTTAGTTATTTAGTTATTTAGTTATTTAGTTATTTAGTTATTTAGTTATTTAGTTATTTAGTTATTTAGTTATTTAGTTATTTAGTTATTTAGTTATTTAGTTATTTAGTTATTTAGTTATTTAGTTATTTAGTTATTTAGTTATTTAGTTATTTAGTTATTTAGTTATTTAGTTATTTAGTTATTTAGTTATTTAGTTATTTAGTTATTTAGTTATTTAGTTATTTAGTTATTTAGTTATTTAGTTATTTAGTTATTTAGTTATTTAGTTATTTAGTTATTTAGTTATTTAGTTATTTAGTTATTTAGTTATTTAGTTATTTAGTTATTTAGTTATTTAGTTATTTAGTTATTTAGTTATTTAGTTATTTAGTTATTTAGTTATTTAGTTATTTAGTTATTTAGTTATTTAGTTATTTAGTTATTTAGTTATTTAGTTATTTAGTTATTTAGTTATTTAGTTATTTAGTTATTTAGTTATTTAGTTATTTAGTTATTTAGTTATTTAGTTATTTAGTTATTTAGTTATTTAGTTATTTAGTTATTTAGTTATTTAGTTATTTAGTTATTTAGTTATTTAGTTATTTAGTTATTTAGTTATTTAGTTATTTAGTTATTTAGTTATTTAGTTATTTAGTTATTTAGTTATTTAGTTATTTAGTTATTTAGTTATTTAGTTATTTAGTTATTTAGTTATTTAGTTATTTAGTTATTTAGTTATTTAGTTATTTAGTTATTTAGTTATTTAGTTATTTAGTTATTTAGTTATTTAGTTATTTAGTTATTTAGTTATTTAGTTATTTAGTTATTTAGTTATTTAGTTATTTAGTTATTTAGTTATTTAGTTATTTAGTTATTTAGTTATTTAGTTATTTAGTTATTTAGTTATTTAGTTATTTAGTTATTTAGTTATTTAGTTATTTAGTTATTTAGTTATTTAGTTATTTAGTTATTTAGTTATTTAGTTATTTAGTTATTTAGTTATTTAGTTATTTAGTTATTTAGTTATTTAGTTATTTAGTTATTTAGTTATTTAGTTATTTAGTTATTTAGTTATTTAGTTATTTAGTTATTTAGTTATTTAGTTATTTAGTTATTTAGTTATTTAGTTATTTAGTTATTTAGTTATTTAGTTATTTAGTTATTTAGTTATTTAGTTATTTAGTTATTTAGTTATTTAGTTATTTAGTTATTTAGTTATTTAGTTATTTAGTTATTTAGTTATTTAGTTATTTAGTTATTTAGTTATTTAGTTATTTAGTTATTTAGTTATTTAGTTATTTAGTTATTTAGTTATTTAGTTATTTAGTTATTTAGTTATTTAGTTATTTAGTTATTTAGTTATTTAGTTATTTAGTTATTTAGTTATTTAGTTATTTAGTTATTTAGTTATTTAGTTATTTAGTTATTTAGTTATTTAGTTATTTAGTTATTTAGTTATTTAGTTATTTAGTTATTTAGTTATTTAGTTATTTAGTTATTTAGTTATTTAGTTATTTAGTTATTTAGTTATTTAGTTATTTAGTTATTTAGTTATTTAGTTATTTAGTTATTTAGTTATTTAGTTATTTAGTTATTTAGTTATTTAGTTATTTAGTTATTTAGTTATTTAGTTATTTAGTTATTTAGTTATTTAGTTATTTAGTTATTTAGTTATTTAGTTATTTAGTTATTTAGTTATTTAGTTATTTAGTTATTTAGTTATTTAGTTATTTAGTTATTTAGTTATTTAGTTATTTAGTTATTTAGTTATTTAGTTATTTAGTTATTTAGTTATTTAGTTATTTAGTTATTTAGTTATTTAGTTATTTAGTTATTTAGTTATTTAGTTATTTAGTTATTTAGTTATTTAGTTATTTAGTTATTTAGTTATTTAGTTATTTAGTTATTTAGTTATTTAGTTATTTAGTTATTTAGTTATTTAGTTATTTAGTTATTTAGTTATTTAGTTATTTAGTTATTTAGTTATTTAGTTATTTAGTTATTTAGTTATTTAGTTATTTAGTTATTTAGTTATTTAGTTATTTAGTTATTTAGTTATTTAGTTATTTAGTTATTTAGTTATTTAGTTATTTAGTTATTTAGTTATTTAGTTATTTAGTTATTTAGTTATTTAGTTATTTAGTTATTTAGTTATTTAGTTATTTAGTTATTTAGTTATTTAGTTATTTAGTTATTTAGTTATTTAGTTATTTAGTTATTTAGTTATTTAGTTATTTAGTTATTTAGTTATTTAGTTATTTAGTTATTTAGTTATTTAGTTATTTAGTTATTTAGTTATTTAGTTATTTAGTTATTTAGTTATTTAGTTATTTAGTTATTTAGTTATTTAGTTATTTAGTTATTTAGTTATTTAGTTATTTAGTTATTTAGTTATTTAGTTATTTAGTTATTTAGTTATTTAGTTATTTAGTTATTTAGTTATTTAGTTATTTAGTTATTTAGTTATTTAGTTATTTAGTTATTTAGTTATTTAGTTATTTAGTTATTTAGTTATTTAGTTATTTAGTTATTTAGTTATTTAGTTATTTAGTTATTTAGTTATTTAGTTATTTAGTTATTTAGTTATTTAGTTATTTAGTTATTTAGTTATTTAGTTATTTAGTTATTTAGTTATTTAGTTATTTAGTTATTTAGTTATTTAGTTATTTAGTTATTTAGTTATTTAGTTATTTAGTTATTTAGTTATTTAGTTATTTAGTTATTTAGTTATTTAGTTATTTAGTTATTTAGTTATTTAGTTATTTAGTTATTTAGTTATTTAGTTATTTAGTTATTTAGTTATTTAGTTATTTAGTTATTTAGTTATTTAGTTATTTAGTTATTTAGTTATTTAGTTATTTAGTTATTTAGTTATTTAGTTATTTAGTTATTTAGTTATTTAGTTATTTAGTTATTTAGTTATTTAGTTATTTAGTTATTTAGTTATTTAGTTATTTAGTTATTTAGTTATTTAGTTATTTAGTTATTTAGTTATTTAGTTATTTAGTTATTTAGTTATTTAGTTATTTAGTTATTTAGTTATTTAGTTATTTAGTTATTTAGTTATTTAGTTATTTAGTTATTTAGTTATTTAGTTATTTAGCAGAGCTGTTTCATTACGAAGTTTCTCAGTATTTCGTACTGATGTGCCTACTGATGGCCATGTTCGTAGTGGAGTAGCGATTCTGGTTCCCGAAAATGTGTATGGTGAGGAGATTCCTTTGAATTCTGAATTACAAGCTGTCGCTGTACGTGTCGCTATTCCTCTTCTGGTCACTTTATGATCAATCTATCTTCCGCCAAACCACAATGTCGTTATGCGTGATATCGTTGATTTAATTGATCAATTGCCTGTTGCGTTCATTCTTATGGACGATTTCAACGCCCATAATCCTTGAATGGGGATCAAGATCTCTTAATCAACTCGGTAGACGTTTAGAACACCTATTCACCGCAAGAACACATGTCATCTTAAATGATGGTAATATGACACATTTTTCTGCGTCTTTTACTGCGACTCATCTAACGATCTATTCTGCAGCAATAGCTTCATTGTTTGGGTGGCATGTGCACTCGGACTTACATCAAAGTGACCACTTTCCGATCATTCTAAAACCTTTGCAGATCTCAGATTCTGATGCTCGTTGTCCGAAATGGGCTTTCAAGCGAGCAGATTGGAATCTATTCTCGGAGTTGGCTGTATTTGGTGAAAATGATTTCGTTGACGTGCACGACCATGTTCGGTATTTCACGGATGCAATCAAGTCTGCTGCGCAAGAAAGTATTCCTGTAACACCAGTTCATTCTAATAGAATACCCGTTCCCTGGTGGAACAATGAGTGCAAGATTGCTATCCGAAAAAAACGACGTATTTTTCGCCATTTCAGGTGATTGCAAACCACCGAGAATATGATCTATTACTTCCAAGCCAAGACAAGAGCTAGAAGAATTGTTCGGAGAAGTAAGAAAGCGTCATGGCAGAAATACATTTCTTCCATTACAACCTCCACTCCAGTTTCTAAAGTATGGGAGAAGGTCAGAAAAATATCTGGCCGCTCAAAATCTAACACTGTTTCTGGCCTAAAAATCAATGGCAATGTCTTTACCTGTCGGTGTGATGTTGCTAATATCATAGCATACACTTTCGCGGATACTTTAAGTTCCAATCACTTTACATCTGAGTTCCTCGTTCGAAATTCAAACTTGGAACGTCAATGTCTCAATTTTATTTCTCCGGGCGATCAAATCTACCATCTCTCTTTCAGCGTGGATGAACTTGAAAGTGCGATTTCAGATTCTTACGACAGCGCTCCTGGACCCGATTCTATTCACTACCAGATGCTTCGCCATTTGGATCCTGCTGGAAAAACGTTTCTTGTACAAATATTTAATCGCATTTGGTTTTCCGGTATCTGCCCAACACCATGGCGTGATGCGATTATTGTACCAATCCCAAAGCCTGGAAAAGACAAAACATTGCCATCTAGCTAACGCCCAGTTTCGCATACCAGTTGTTTCTGCAAGCTCTTGGAACGCATGATCAACAGGCGTCTTGTTTGGTTCCAGGAATCAAAAAACCTGTTGTATGACATTTCCATTCCACAGCAAACCACCTGGTAAGGCTTGAATCAACCATCCGCGATGCTTTTCTCAACAAGCAACATATGGTAGTTGTGTTTTTTGATATTGCCCGGGCCTATGATACCGCTTGGCGTTTTGGTATTATGCGAACTTTACACTCCTGGGGCTTGATAGGTAATCTTCCCATATTTCTTGAACGCTTTCTTTCCTTAAGGAAATTTTAAGTTTGTGTGGGAAATGACCTCTCCAATGTATTCGTTCACCTGTGCAGGGATCCTTGTACGTAGACGACTTGGCGATTTTCTGCAGTTCTCGCAATATGGCTTCAATAGAGCGTCAGCTGCAGTTAACAATCAATCGTCTTCATACCTGGGCTACTGAGCAAGGTTTCGTATTTTCTGCCGCCAAGACAGAGTGCATTCACTGCTGTCAACGCCGTCACCTTCACTTAGATCCTGTTCTCTCTCTCAACGGTACTGATCTTCCATTTGTGGAAACTGTCCGATTTCTTTGTCTTCTATTTGACAAGAAGCTTAACTGGTGTGCACATCTTGTGGCTTTGAGGCAAAATGTTGGCTTTCTCTAAATTTGTTGCGAGTTCTATCTTCCAAATCGTGGGGTGCTGAAAGAATTTCTATGCTGCGCCTGTGTTGGGCTTTGATACGCTCCAAGCTGGACAACGACTGTATCGCTTACGCGTCTGCCAGGCCATCCGTTATCAAAACCATTGATACGATACACCAAACTTGTATTAGTCTTTCTACTGGTGCTTTTCGTACCAGTCCAATACAGAGTGTATTGTGCGAACCTGGCGAGCCTTCTCTTTATGATCGTCACAGGCCTTTGACCATGAACTACACGGCAGCCATGAAGTCGAAACCATATCACCTGGTTTTTGACACTGTCTTTGGTCAACAGTTTTCGGAGATTTATGACGGAAGAGCTCGTTCGGTGGGTTCCTCTCCTATCAGATCTCGTAATACTTTTGGAGAAGTTAATTTTGAACTTCCTTCAACCCCAGACACTTCCTCCTTGGACATTCTCCCGTCCAAATACCACCTATGCGCTTTCAAAGCTGGATCGATGCGCTACTCCACCCATTCTGTTCCAACGTGAGTTTGTTCGAATCATTGCCAACTATTGGCATTGGATTCGTATTTATACCGACGGTTCGAAGAACCATTCCACACTCATTGACAGAGTCGTCCTGTTCCTCAGGAATATAGGTCTATTTGCCTTTATTTAAAAGTGCTAGCTTTGTCTTTAATTTTATATATACACGTTTTTTTTTAGCACTCAATAAATTTTACAATAATTTTTATTTTAACAATTTTAAACCTGTACATTTTATTTATTTATATATACATTTTTAATCCTCTATAATAAATTTTACATTTAATAGTTTTTAAGTTTACATTTTCATTTTTACACAACATATATTTAAAATGTTAGTTTATTTCAAAATATAGTTTATGGCGTTTTTACATAATGTGCCCAAGAGGCTGATACGCCTTTAAATTTTAATCCTACCTATCTATCGATAGCACAGGTTTTCTCCACAAAGAAACGAACACCACGGTCGGATGCAGCCATAGAAACTAAGTCAACGGCCTGCTGTAATCTCTCCTAGCAGAGAGCAAGAGATTGGAATAAAGTGAAGATCGTGAGGTCATCTACATACAGACAATAATCAACAGTATTCGGCAGCTTCGACACAATGTCGTTGATTGAAATCAAGAATAGTGTTACACTAATGGAAGAGCCTTGAGGAATTCCGTTTTGCAACGGTCGTAAAGAAGAGAATGTTTGTCCAACTCGAATTCTAAAGGTACGGTTCGAAAGAAAGTTTTCTACGAATTGAGGCAGATGGCCTCGCAGACCCCAGTTGTGCAGTTTTCGTAGAATTCCGTATCTCCAGGTCATGTCAAAAGCTTTCTCTAGATCAAAAATCCTTGCAACCAGATGGTTGCGTTTTAAGATGCTAGATTGAATAGCGTTCGTCAGATACACATGCAGGTCAGTAGTGGAGTGGTGCTGACGAGATCCACATTGATGTTGGTTGAAGAGATTGTGGGAATCTAGAAACCAACTGAGTCGATAATTGATCATGCGTTCATATAACTTGGACAGATGACATGTCAAAGATAATGGATATATATATATATATATATATATATATATATATAAATATATATATTTATATATATTTATATATATATATATATATATATATATATATATATATATATATATATAAAATAAATCAACGACTCGGAGAGTTTGATTTTTAAAAATTTATTTTTTATTTTAGCAAGGTTACAATGCGACTTGTTTTTACAAGAGTTCTACACTTTCTAACTATGTTACTTATTTCTGTCTAACAGCTAAAGTGTTTTGTTACGGATGTCTCAGGTTTATGGAAAAGTACCGTGTGACTGATATATTGCTGATACTGCAGATTTGTTGATTATATAATTCCTCCACTGCCAGATGAAAGAATACCTGTTGTATTTTCAATTGGTATTGTTTCAATGGTGATTACTTTATCTTTTCTTATTTTAGGTTTACATATTTTCCTTATGATTATTGAATACATTTGTTTTATGAATAGTATTACAAGTATTACAAATATTACATAAAGTAAAATATCATAGAATATTGAATGTGGTTCTGTTAAAGAAGTTTCTTTTAAATGCATTATTTCTTGCCGAGGTACTTTAACTGTTTCTAAACTTTTTATGTTCAGTGTTCTATTGATGACTAATTTGTTTTTATTATTATCGATATTTAAATTTATTACTTTGTCAAAGTTCATTTTCATGTAAAATCTTTGTTTGTTAATTAAGCAATTTTGTATTGAGTAAATACCAGAAATTTCTTTCTCTTGTATTTCGTTTCCACATTCAATGTTCATTAATTCCTTATTAGGTAAATACAATATTTGAATTGGGAATTGGAATTATTTCGTTATGATAAAAGAGTTTAATATATTTGCAATTGTTATTATTTCTACTAAAATACATGTTTTCTAAACATTTGTCTGGTAATGCGTTTCCTTGAGTACATATGTGTAAATTATCTTCTACTAGTGTACATTTATTTAAATAGTTGATTTGTACATTTGTTTTTGAATAATATCCTTTTAGTATGTTTAAAGTTACATAATTATTTTCGTGTGTAGTAGGAACTGGTGTAAATTGTAAGAGTTCGGTTTCCAAAAGAGGGATAGGAATGTCGATCAATATGTTGAGAACGAGTTTTTCATATTTACAATAGGTTTTAACTAATTGTTGATTTTGCCAGTTTTTTATTATTAGGTTTTTAAGATTATCCGGTAGTAGTTTATTGATTTCTACTTTTATTTCCTCTCTAGGTAATATACCAAAATAGAGCGTGTTTGTTTCGCAAAAGGCAAAAGTTGTTTCGATTTCGTTAAGGACACTTATTAAATTTGTTGCGGTGAATACTAATTGTGTAATAATATTTTCTAAATATAGCATATCGGTATTATCTATGATTTGGCCAACAATGCTTTCCAGTTCGTTAATTTTGGTTTGGATCATCTCATTATTATTGTTTATTTTATCTATTTGCTTATTGAAGTAATTTGAAATATTATTATTGAATACAATAACCTGGTTAAGATTATCTTGGAGTATATTTTTATTTTCGTGTATTGATTTTAGTGCATTGTCGTATTTTTGTTCGTCTGTATAGTCTAAATTTCCGGTAATGCTTTTAACAATAGAACCTAGTCCGTTTATTAGTCCACGTTTTTCTTTACTATTGTCATTCAAAAGAATTTGTATTTTATTATTAATTATGTCCAAGAAGTTCTCTAGCATTATGAAGTTATTATACAAATATTTAATTTGTTTGTCTTTATATTTTGTAGTTATTTCTGACTTAACTTTATTATAATGTAGCGTGAGATTACAATATGATTCTTTAATTTTATTTAGTTTAAGATTAACGTAGATATACTTATTGTTAGTGGAAATTAGGGCCTTTCCTAATTTTAAGATGTTGATTCCGGGATTGTCTCTTTCGTCTTTGACGTTGACGGTCGCGGTTGTACGCATGATTCTGTAAATTTGCGATATGGTTTTAACTTGTCAATTTTTATCTTTTTATTTTTATCTGTTAGTATTTGTGCTTTATCTTTTATGTAATTTTTTACTATTTGTTGCTTAAAAGCAGGTTTTTCTATTTTCCCGGTATTTCTTTTGGCTTGTTGTTCATATACCTTTTTATCTAGTTTATAACTGCCTACTTTTGATGTAGCGTATTTCATTTTATTTCCTTCTAACAAAGCTTTGGTTTCTTCGTAGACTTTATCCATGATATCTTTGTGAGTTTGAATATAGTTATCTGTTATTATTTCTGGTGAAATTTCTTCATTTGATTCGTTAAAATGACCGAAAAGAATATCGTTCGGAGAACGTTTAGTTACGGAGTGAATACTTTGGTTATATGCTTGAAGAGCGTATTGAACTTTATTACTGGTACCTAAATCGTTAAAATCTTTATTTTGTTCTAAAATTCTCATGTGTTCTATGATTGAAGAATGAAATCTTTCAATGTTACCATTACTTTTTGGGTTGTTTACACTGATAAGGTGTATGCGAATTTTCTTTGTTGATAGAAAATTATAAATAAGTTGGTTGTTGAATTGTAAACCGTTATCTGAAATAATTAAACTAGGGTGTCCGAAAGTTGCAAAGTATTTAATTAATTTTTGTACTATAGTTAAAGTATTAATTTCGGGTAAATGATAAATTTGGGCATGCTTAGAAAAACTGTCGATAATCGTTAAGAATTTTTGTTTCCTTAAGGATAATATATCTATATGAATCACTTGTAATGGTTTTGATGCTGTGGGTGTTTTCAATATGGGAATTTTTATTGGATTTCTTTCGTATTTGTTTTCCTGGCATGTTTCACAGTTGTTTATGAATTTTGATATAGATACTTGCATATTAGGCCAATAGTATTTCTGTTTTAATTTATTGTAAGTTTCTACTATGCCTCGATGGTTTGTTTTACCAAGGTGATAATTTTGAATTAATTCTATCTGCTCATCAGATAATTCGATATCTTCTACTTGCGATTGGCAGTTAATTAATTTATAGCTTCCAGGTTGAAAATGTTCACGTAATAGGGAATTTAATGTGTTTTGAAATTTTTCGGGTACTATACAATGATATTTAATGCCCGGTACGCAATATTCTTTTATAAATTGTGATAAAGCGTTTTTACAAGCTTTTTTATTAAGGTACATATATATTCGTTGTCTGTCGTGTTTAAATAGTTTTTTGATTTCTAAGCTGTTTTTTGAATTTGTTTCTTTAAAAATTATCTGATTTTTGCCAAAATTTACAGGGATTTCTTCATAATGAAGTCCGTTTATCGGTGACTCATCGTCAGAGTGTTGTGTGCAACTATCGGTGTCTTTTTCTGCGATAACAGAGTTTGCAAAATTTTGAATAGTGTCTGAAGTAAAAACATTTATTTGTATATTGGTATTTTGAAATTTTTGTTCTAGTAAATTCTTTATATCGTACCAATTTTGTTTATCTAAACCGGATCCTATTTTAGGCATATTGATAGAATTAATATTATTTTGAAGTAAATATTCTCTCAATTGTTTCAGGCAAGTTTCTATATCTTTTAAATTTGGTTTGTCATGGTAATTATTTTTTGTTATTAAATGAATAATCGGTTTTGGTGACATTTGAATAGCGATTTTTCCTTGAATTTTGATTTTGTCTAGGTTACTTGTTGTTTCAAATTTTTCATTAATTTGTTTAGCGAAACCTTGATTCATTTTAAAATCTTTAGATATACAGTGTGTTATGAGTTCTGGGTGATCGAAAATGTTTGTGTCTAAGTAATTTATTGTAAAAGAATTTGGAATTCTGGACAAGTAATCTGCAACATAATTTTGTTTACCTTTTTGGTATTCAATATCATAGTTATATTCAGATAATTTAAGTTCCCATCTTATTAATTTTTGATTGGGTTCTTTTAAACTATTTAGCCAAATTAAGTGTTTATGGTCAGTTACTAATTTGAATTTGTTTCCGAAAGGCAGGGGTGAAAATGTTATAATAGACCAGATTATCGCCAGTAGTTCTTTTTCAGTGGTAGAGTAGTTAATTTTGTGTTCGTTCAACGTTCTACCTGCGTATGCTAGGGGTAGATCTTTTCCTTCAATATTTTGTGAAAGCACTGCACCTAATGCAAAGTTCGAAGCGTCGGTGGTTAATCTGAATTGTTTCGAAAAATTCGGGTATTGTAAAATTGGTGAATTTGAAAGTAATAATATACATTTTTCGAAGCATGAAATATATTCTTTGTCCTCAATGTTAATTTTGACGTTTTTCTTAAGACATTTAGTGAGTGGTTTTGTTAATTTAGCGAAGTCTTTGATGAATCTTCGATAATAACCAAGTAAACCAAGAAGTGATTTAATTTCTTTAGGTGTTTTTGGAATTGAGAATTTTTTTATAATTTCGATTTTACTAGGGTTCGGTTTTATGCCTTCGGTGGTGATTAAATGGCCAAGGTAAGCGACTTCTTTTCGTAAGAATTCGCTTTTATCTAGTTGGATTTTTAGATTAGCTTCCCTTAATCTTTGAAAAACAGTTTTAATGTTTTGAATGTGTTCCTGTAAGGAGGTTCCTAATATAATAATGTCATCTAGGTAGACAAAACATATTTTATTTATTAGATCTTTGAGTACGAAGTTCATTAACCTTTGAAATGTACTTGGGGCATTTTTTAACCCAAAAGGCATTCTGAGGAATTCAAAATGACCCTGGTCTGTGGAGAAAGCTGTTTTCTCTATAGAACCGTGATCCATTTCTATCTGATGAAAACCACTGATTAGGTCAATAGTCGTAAAATAGTTCGCTTTTCCTAGTTTGTCGAGAATTTCTGTTATATCAGGGATTGGAAATTTGTCGTCTATTGTTTTGGAATTTAATTTCCTATAGTCTATCACCATTCTAAATTTTTCTTTGCCTGAGGCGTCTTGTTTTTTTGGCACAATCCAAATTGGACTGCTCCAAGGTGAATATGAATGTCTAATTATTTTGTCATCTAGTAATTTGTTAATTTGAGAATTTACTTCATATTTATAAATTATAGGGTATTTATAAGATCTTTGATATACGGGTGTTTCGTCTAACGTATTAATTTTATGTTTGATTTTATTAGTGAAGGTGAGATTTTGCTTTTCAGAAATAGTTAAATCTTGAAATTCTTTTATTAATTTATTTAAGTGGTTCTTTTCTATATCGTTGAGATGTTCTGTTCTGAGATTTAGTTTTTCGCAAGTTTCGTGAAAATTTAATTCCAAATTATTTTGGTGGAAGTAACTAAATTTTAATTTATGTTTATTTAATAATCTAATCGTTTCATTAGGGTAGTCTATGATTGCTCGTAATAATTTTAAACCAGAGTTACCTATTACAATATTAAAGTCTTTGTGAAATTCATAAATGTGACATTTTAATTTTATATTAAATAATTCTGCAAAAGTATAATAATTTCCGTGAGAGATAGCGTTGGCTGTTTGTATTTGAAAATATTCGGGATATTTTTTGAATTTATTTTTGTTTTCGTCTACAAATTTTTGACTTATAAAATTTTCAGATGATCCGGTGTCTATTAAGATTCGGCAATTTTTGAATTGAATAAATGGTAATTTCGAGGTATAGTTGGCTAAGGATTCAAATTTTCTTGCGGGAGTATGCAAAAATTTTCATTGTCTATTTCTGGTTCTGTGTTACTATATTCGAAATTTTCATTATCTGTTTGTTCACCGTTTTCTAATTCAATTTCGTGAGTGAGTTCGTTATCATGTTCGAGTAATTGCAAGTCTTCTCGAATTCTTTTTATTTGTGGTCGAAATGTATTTGTACTAATCGACATAGGTTGTGGATAATTGTTTCTTTGTTGTTGTGAATAGTTGGGTTTTGGTTTAAAATTTGGACTTGGGAAATTTTGTGGTTGAGAGTATCGAATCATTGGAGATCGATGCGATGTTTGGTATTGGGTGTTCGGTTTGTATGTGGGTGCCGGTGGATTAATTTTTGGTTTTACAAAATGATTTTTACTTATATTTGTGTGAATATATTGGAAGTCATTATTTATTAGACTCTGAACGTCACTTAATGATTTTGGGTTTCTGGCCGCAAGTTGGCTTCTGTATGGTTCTTTACAATTAATTATGAAGTTATGAGCAGCGTACGTTGTCATAAATATTTCTAAATTTTCGAACCCGGTACCAAAGTTTAATTTTAATAAGCCCATGAGTCTGTTAAAGATGTCTTCGTATTTATATAGATATGCGAAAATATCTTCATTAGATTTTTGCTCTAAATGGAATAATTCAGTTAAGAAGTGAACTTCATTTCTTTTATCTCCATATTCTCCAACTAATAAATTTTTTAAGGAAGTCCAGTCAGTGTAAGTTTTAGTTGCTAATTTAGCGTTAGCTTCTCTAATAATTTTTTTTCGTATTGTATGAAGTATTATTCTTTTAGTAAGTTGGGATAAATTTTGTTTATTTATAATTTCGAGAATTTCGTCACAAATTGTGATGAAATGTGATAAAGTGCCCGTACTTCCATCATATTCGGGAATGATTTCAATTAATTCCTTAATATCGGATGGTATTTTAGGAATTGTATTGATTAGGGGTGGTTGAATTATTTGTGTAGGTGTGGCCATTGTCGTGTAGTGTTAGGCAATGACGTTAATATTTATGTGTTGAATAATATAATATGATTGTTGAAAGAATATTATTTATTTATTTATTTATATATATATATATATATATATATATATATATATATATATTTTTTTTTTTTTTATTGTTGTTACGTGTAATATTATTAGACAGTGATTCGCTCAAGTTACGTTAATATATATCAGTGATTCGACTTCTTGCGTTAATTTAATCTAACAGTGATTCGTTCAACAATCAGTACAGCTTATGCAAAAATATATATGACTTACAGTAATATTAATATGAGATTGGTGGTGGCCAATTTCATGATTGGTTGTGGGTGTAGATTGATTGGTCTGATCGGATGAATGGTCTCGATGCAGCTGGTGTGTTGAGGTGCCGTTGATCGGGTTGCAGCTTCTGAACAAGATCGGGCGCCTCTAAGTTGACGACGATATGATTTGCCTTTCTTCGTCGGAGAGTTGTAGTAGAATCTTCTTTATTTGTGTCGATTGAGACACTGATGAAGTCAAAATCGTATTGTATTGATTTTGAGTAAGAAATCTTCAACGAATTGATCTCATCAAGAGTTTTAGTGAGATTTCGGATTTCTTGCACTCGGAGTCTTGCTTGTTCTTTTGATGCCGTATTTAACACTTAAAAGTGACGATTTTAACTTTTAAAAGAAATAGAACTCGCGTTGAGATATTATTCGTAGTTAAAATCTTTTTGGCATCCTACCGACTGCGCCAAATAAATCAACGACTCCGAGAGTTTGATTTTTAAAAATTTATTTTATATTTTAGCAAGGTTACAATGCGACTTGTTTTTACAAGAGTTCTACACTTTCTAACTATGTTACTTATTTCTGTCTAACAGCTTAAGTGTTTTGTTACGGATGTCTCAGGTTTATGGAAAAGTACCGTGTGACTGATATATTGCTGATACTGCAGATTTGTTGATTATATAATTTATATATATATATATATATATATATATATATATATATATATATATATGTATGACTTTAAATGTATTTTCTTGTTATACCTGACGATATTTCACACTTTCTTCAATTTAAGTATAAAAAACAAAATTTCCTAATTTTTTTAAAAATTATATAAGATGGCTGGGCATAAGTGTTAACATACTTTCGTACGCGCATTTTAATATATATATATATATATATAGAAGGTAAGGTTGCTCAAGTCGTACCAGTGCTTAAATCGTACCACTCGAGCTCTGGACGAACTGCGCAACAACCGCCCATACAACCAAAAAGAAATATATATCTGAGCCAACCAAATGTTTTAAGTGTCATTTTCTGCTATAAAAGTGGTTTGTTATAAATCCTCTCATCAAGTTAGTTTATTTCAATTTTTTTATAATTTTCTGCATATGTTAGGAAGTTAATATTGCAAGTTAATTATTGATAAAATTATGTTTCTTATTGAATATAAATTCAGAAGTATATATATAATCGTTTGGTCGAAACGAAATTGTATTGATTTTATTCAATATTTGATTATGTTTATTTTTAATGTTAACTTGTGCCGTATCTTAAGTCGTACCCATATGAGATTCCTATATCGTACTGTAATGAAAATGTTAAAAATGCGACAAATAAAAGAAATGCAGTAATTAATAAAAAGGAATGGTATTAAAAATTAAAAAGATAAAAAGTAATTGGTTTTGTTTTATTTGTGGAGTAGATCGAGAGGAAACATGATAAATTGCTTGAAATGAAAATTATGTGCTCACGATTTATGCGCTGGAGTTGATAAAAGAACAAAACAAATATATATGTGATGTTTTATTATGTATCTAATAAACTAATTAATAAAAAATAAATTTTCATTCATTTGTTGCTTAATTTAATCCTTGGGTACGACTTAGGCCATAGGTGATACGACTTAGGAAACCGGTTTCTTTAGTCGTACCGATGTAACTTTTTAAAGATTTAGTTTATTTTACGTGAAAGAATATAGATTTTTTATTTTCTTTATAATAAATAACTACAATATTAGTGCAGGAACAACACTTTTTATTTTTATTTATTTGATCAATCCTAGGTTTTATACGCCTTTTCTCTTAAGAGGTACGACTTGAGCGACTTGACCTCTAAGCCAGTGGCACCACGCCGAGGCTCCATTCATTCGGCTTCCGTTCGTGAACGTCTTACACTCTATACCATTAGCATCACCAAACTGCCCTCTCATTTACTGACACCAAAAGGTTAAGCCCCTTATTTTTCGAGAGCTGGCGTGTCCATCTACAACGTGAGTACCACTAGGAACGGCATGGTCATCATGAAAAGCCAAGATTGCCGAGCTGCAACCAAATTGAGAATCCTCCGAGAACTAATCCAAGAGCTGGCAATAATGGTAGTTGCCCTCGATAACCCTCCCTCCGGAGGGACTTGTCAACCTCGTCCGCCAACATTCTCGTGCGGCATAACAGGGGTTACACCGATGTAACGATGTAAGAAGTCAAGACGCATCTGGAAGACCAACAGCTTCGGTACAAGGACATGTGGGTGTGGTGCATCCGATCTCACATGACCGACAAGGAAACCCGCTGAGTACGAGTCATTTCTACTGAACCAGGTATGATCAACCACCTCTTGGCCAAAGGCATTAATATTTTTTTCCACCACCACAGGACAGAGCCTTCACACGGTCCCAACCCTCAACCTCATGAATGTGCAAAGTGTCAGCAATTTCACATCCCTGGAGAATGCCGCAACCTTGTGCGTTGCGCCCATTGCTCTGGCACACACAACACCAGCCGGTGCAATTTTGACGACGCGATCGTCAAATGCACGAATTGCAAAAAGGACCATCTCGCTACCAGCTTCAAGTGTCCTGAACGTCCCAAAGAGCCGATCAGTGCCGCCACCACCGCACCAGTCAAGTGCGTAGATCCACTAGCAGAGTCCGAGGAAGCAGAAGGATTTCCTGAACTGGCCACTGTTCACGACGTGCTACGCTTCGTAACTGCAGTTAACGCCGTTCCCTACCAAAGGGGAAGGATCCAAGCCGTGTTGGCTAAATTGTCTTCCAGCAATTTTAAAACTAAGCTAACGGTCAATCATGCGGGCGCTTCAATGCACGACACGTGTATTCCACATGCAAACCGCTCCTATTTTGCCTCTTTTTCTAGGACCCACAATGGTTGAACATCTTACTAGAGTGGCTACCGTCAACGTCTGCTCCTTGTCTAAGAAACGGATCCTCATCCAAAATCTTATCCGGGAGGACGAAATCCAAATCCTATCCTTATGCGAAACGAGAACGAAACCTACAGATTCCATCCACTTCAAGGGCTTCCAAGTCCATAGAAGAGACCGCGACCGAAATACGTAAGGAGGAATTGCCCTTCTCATTCACCAAGCTTTCCCAAGTTCTTCACTTCCTTCCTCTGGAGTTTTCTGACCTTAATGTTGTAGGGGCCACCATTTATTTTCGCAGAAGAGATCTCCACGTCATTGCCGTGTACTTCCGTCCAAATGCGGGTGTCCCACAACAACTATTCGACTTCGCAGCTCGTCTTGACCGGACTATCATCCTAGGAGACCTAAACGCCCGCCACCCATCGTTTGGCGAAACATCTGGCAATGGACATGGCCTCCATTTCCTGGATATCCTGGACAGACTACCTCTACTGCAAATTGAGAACCGGGAGCCAACCTTTTTTTGCAAGGAAGACAGGTCGCTCGGCTCCTGGAGAAAACGGAATTTTTATTCAGCGTCCTTAAACAATTACCCTACGTTGCCATATCCTATCTCACCTGCATTATAAACTCCTGCCTCCTACTCGGTTTGCATCCACGCAGATGGAAATCATCCATTGTATTCATGATCCCGAAGCCCCGCAAAAATCCGTCAAATCCTTCTTCATATCGCCCCATATCCTTGCTCAACACCATGAGCAAGATATATGAAAAAATCCTCCCTAATCGCCTTGAATAATTTTTTATAGAACATAATTTAATCCCAGACACCCAATTTGGATTTCGCCGCAAACTCTCTGTGCAGGACGTTATCCTCCGCTTAACCACCGACATCACGAATACGGTCAACGCTGGAAGATTCTCCATAGCCGCCTTTCCTGACCTGGAACGGGCGTTTGACAAGGTTTGGCACGCTGGAGTGCTATCAAAGATGATCACGTCCCGCTCGCCAATTCTCCTAGTCCGCGCCGTTGCTGCTTTCATCATGGCAAGAAACGCTAAAATCCGTGTTAATAACAGTTACCCCAGGGTTTTTCAAATATCAGCAGGAGTACCGCAGGACTCCGTTCTCTCACCTCTGTTCTTCATCATCTTCTGTCACGATCTTCCAGTGCCAACTAATCGCTTCACCAAGTTCCACCAATACGCAGACGACACGGTATGCTGGGCAAATGCGAAGGATCCCCGAACAGCCGTGGCCCGACTTCAGACCCAGTTGGACGATTTACAATCCTGGATGTGCAGATGACGTATTCGTCCGAACGCTGCCAAAACCGAATTCATCATCTTTCGACACCGAAAAAAAGCCGTCAAATAAGCCCTTACCATCTCCGTGTGAAACTCGCTGGTTCTCCCAGTCCGCGAGGCCGTTTACCTCCGCGTCATTTTGTCCCACACTCTCTACTGGGGCCCTGGAGTCAAACGCGTTGTAGCTCAGATGCGACAACGGATCAACCTCATCACCATGCTTCGAGGGCGTCTCTGCGGTTGCAGCCAATACACCCAACTGCTCTTCTACAAAGTCTTCGTTCGGCCTGTATCTGACTACAGAGAATTTGGCTGGCGGGGGCGCTTGTACTAGCAGCCCACTCTCTATTGACCCTGGAACGAAGATTAATTCACCGTGTTCTTGGCCTGGATTGGCACCACCCCTCCAGCGAGGTTCACCGCCTGGCAGGCATAGCTTCGATCCAGGATCGTATACGCCATTGCCAACGCCGTTTTATGGACCGATGCATCAACGAAGCCCGCGTCAGCTTAGGGGTCATCTCTACCCCTCACTTACACACCCATCGCCCATGACTCAAACTCCGCTACCCACCCGCTGTACTCCTTAAAGAAGCTTCGGCTCTCTCATGTAACCTCTCCAATAATCTTGAAAAAACTCCCTTCAATTTACAGATAACCCGCTACTGTCCCATTTTCACTCAGACTCCTATGTATATATTTAATTTTTGTCCCGTAAATACCACCGTACCTATGCAACATTATTTTTGTAAAACATTTTTTTTTAATATTTTTTCCATATATTGTAACGAAGTGTACAAGCAGAGACTATAGCAATGTCCCCGCTCCCCTTTAAACAGCTGCATTGGTCAGAAAATTCCGGTATAAACCAACTTTTGGACAAAGTTTAGGCTGGTATGGCCGCCGTCTCTCCGCAGAACCCCCGCAAGCGGATATATAAACAGTGTAGAAATTCCGTCACGGCATTCGAACCAGAGTTGTTTCCTGGTAAGAATCAATTAGACTGGACAGTCTGCAGTTGTGTCGTCGACTGAACTCTCTAACCGGTGGCAAACTAGGTGTTTGGCGGGCAGTTGTGACGTCAGTCAAATACTATAGTTTTACCACAGAAACCCCAGTCTACTGGCCGGCAGTTGTGTCGTCGGTTGGTTGATCTGGTGGTTGTCCGAAGCGCTACTTCACTGGACGGCTGTTGTGTCGTCGGCCCAGTGTCGTATACCGCTTGCGATACGCGTAGCGTTTTTCGCTAAGCCTTTGTCACTGGCCGGCTGTTGTGTCGTCGGCCCAGTGTCATATATCGCTTACGATACGAGCAGCGTTTTCCGCTAAGCCTTTGCCACTGGCTGGCTGTTGTGTCGTCGGCTAGTTGTAATTGCTGTTGCAATTGATTTAACCATTTTGTATTAATTAAGTGTGTTCTTTTTATAAAGTCATTATTAATATAATACTTTTCTTTACGAGCATTTGTAAATCTGTTTGTTTTAATATTTCTCATTTTGTTGTCAACTGTAGTATTAACTTTGAAATAAAAACATTATTTTGTTATTTGCATCGAAGTTATCTCGTAGTTATTTTTCAAGACCTCTGGAAATAGAATTTGTTCACTGAGCACCGATTATTGGCGCCCGAAAGCAAAAACCGAATTAAGCGTCACAATATATATACTTCTTTTTTTCTTTTTTTTTTCACTGTATGTTATGTTAATAAGCATGGGCTAAAGAGGGCAGAGACGCCGCAGAACGGCCAAATATATGTTCTACTTTTACTTTGAATTTTTATGTACATACGTTAGAACAATAAAATACAATAAAATCGCAAATCGTAAACAAATGAAATACATACAAAAAACACCTTTCACATTGAATATTTTATAATAACGGTACCGGAAAAAAAGAAAATGGCTCTTGAAATTTCGTCATATTATATTTATTTTAACATAAATCGTATCATCTGCGCCTGCCAATTGTTTATCAAAAAAACAAAACAAAACGGACCTAAATAATTTGAAGTTTGACATTTTATATATATTCTAAGAAATATATTTAGTGTAAAAGTGTTCTAAAGGTTAGAACAAATATTATAAAATAGAAAAATAATGAACATATGATGTGATTTAACCCAAAAGCGTATAAGAAAGTTCGGTGCATGACACTGCAGATGTTGTGTGATAAAATAGATATGGTTCATTGAATAGTCCCTCGAATACGATTCGTAGTCAAAGTTAAGTAGATTATTTTTGAAGGTGTATTACTCATGTCTCTTGTGCTTTCGAATATCACTCGTGCTGCGCACTCGTACTATTCATACTAAAGCACGAGAGACATTCTTAACACAACATGAAAAATAATCGACATAACTTTGACTACTTATGGTATTACATGTGAATATCGAATGTGTTTTTATTACAGAATTTTCTTTTAAATGTGGGTTTTTTTTTGCCGTGGTAATTTAATTGTATCTAAACTTTTTATGTTTAATGTCTTATTGATGAATAATTTTTTATTATTATTATCGTTATGTAAAATAAATAAAATTTTTGTTTGTTAATTAAGCAATTTTGTATTGAGAAGATACCTGTAATTTCTTTTTCTTGCATTTCATTACCACATTCAATGTTCATTAATTCCTTATTGGGTAAATATAGGTATACAATATTTGATTAGGGAATTGGGATTATTTCGTTATGGTTAAGAAGTTTGCTAATTTTGCAATTATTATTGTTTCTATTAAAATAAATGGTTTCTAAACACTTATCGGGTAATATGTTTCCTGCAGTACATATGTGTAAATATATCTTCTACTAATGTATATTTATTTAAATAGTTGATTTGTAAATTTGTTTTTGAATAATATTCCTTTAGTATATTTAGGGTTACATAATTGCTTTCGTGTGTAGTGGGAATTGGTTCGGTTTCTGTGAGAGGAATAGGAAGGTCGATTAATATGTTCAAAACGAGTTTTTCATATTTTGCAATATTTTTTAACTTATTGTTGGTTCTGCCAATTTTTACTTTCTGGTCAAAAGATATATTTCCGTTAAGGGGTACTTTCACTTTTTTACTTTCTTATACACAGTATAAGCAGGGCATGAAACCGGTTTAAAATACCGGTTTTATTAACCGGTTAACCGAAAAGATTTGGTCTCTTTTCTACTTATTATCCCAAACCTTAACCGTTATATTTATCAGTATATAAACCGGTAACCTAAACCCGAAAATTGCAATAACCGGTATTTAACCGGTTTATTGTTTTTTAATGATTTAATTTAAGATAATTGATAGTATATTAATATAAAATACTGTTGCAATATTATCCGGCAATAAATCATATTTCCCGCGTAAAAACTCTCAAAATGGAAATATAATTAAAAATCATGTAGGTGCTGCACAGTGCAACGGTGTTACAAGGTGTGCAATTGTGTTACAATTTGTCCAACTGTGCTAGAAACAGAGAGTAGGGGAAGGCAAATCTCAACATTAAATCGGTTGTACAACGTTGAGCAAAGATGGCGGGTTCCATGGAGCTTACACTGGACGCTTAGTTGTCGCCGCAGCCACCGAGGGCGCGCGTTTTTTTTTTTTTTTTTTTGAAAGGATTTATGTACTTTTACTTTCGTGGTACAATAGACCACGAAATGCAAAAGTACCAAAGGAACCTCCTAAATAAAAACCATTATTTAAATAATACAAATATTTTTACTAATTCAAGTTTAAATTTTACTTTATATAACATTCACATAATTATATGTAAAGATAACAAGTATATTTTTATTATTAAATATTAATAATATTCGTATGTGGTTCTTCAGCCGAATATGAATAACATCCGATCAAATAGTTTTTATAATGGAACAAGTAAATGCTCATATTTATAAAAAAACACTAATTTTAATAAGTACATATTTAATGAAGCTTTTAAATAAGTTTTTCTTCAATAAAATGGTTTTGATATTAGTACAGTCTTCTCATACGCACCCATGTAAGACAAAATAAATTACTTTCTGTTTTTCCTCCGCAACGTCTTACGATGCCTTTCTGCCGCATGTCGTTTAATAGGATCGCACCAGGATAAGGTCTAATCCACCTGCACTCGAAATGTTTTGAACATACACGATATGTTCTATAAACATGTGCAGGAGGAATAACGTACAGTCGCAGATTGTTGATTTTTTCCAACCCAATTTGGAAAAGTGCTCTGTCCTTCGGAAAACAGGCGAATCGTTCTCCGTAATCAAAGCATCCAGGAACACAACAGAATCGGTTATTTAAATGCATATACGAACAAATTATTATAGAATTCATATCAAATACTTACTATTTCTTTGTGATTTAATACTTACATGCCACAAAAAAAGGGATTGCTCAAAAACAAACACCCGCTGGAGATAAATAATATAAAATACAAAAGAACTTTCCGATAAATAATAGTGGACAAATCAATAAAGAACAATAACCAAATTGCATGTATGACGTATTGCACAATGAAAATGTTACATTATTTACAAAATGGATTCCAATAAACGTACTTATAAATAAATAATTTGTTTTTCCAAAACATGCAATAAGTAATGTGGAACATTACATCACTCCCACGTTTAAAAAAAAAAGTTTTATTAGCATTTAGAAAACATCATTTTACCTTGATACCTAATAGGACAATAAGAAATATATATAAAAAAAACATCAAACAAAAACTATTTTGACAAATTTTGAGTGTGTTTTCACTAGAGGGGTTTGATGCCTTGGATAAATTAATTTGTAGATGATAATAGCTCTTCCTATTACTATCAAAGTCCCGGTTAACCCTGTTTACCAGTGAATATGGTGGGAATTTCCCTTATGGGAAGGTCTACTGGGATATGGGTATGAAAATTTGGATCGTTCATTAATTTTACAATTTTGTTAAATTCTGTTGCTTAATTTGAGTTTGCAAATCTGGATTTGTTTATCATCAAAACTTCCAGGAGGGGGATTCGGTATTGATCTTCTGTCTTAGTCGTAAAGGTTATATCTTCGGAATGTGGGAACAAGAGATGACCATCGATTTTAGCCTGGCATTTCAGGACCAAACTAAGGTATCCAGTAGCATGTAATTGTGCATGATATATTTTTTCCCACATTTGATTATTGCATGTTTGCTATTTGGCACGCTATAAATCCATTTGCCACTATCAGCAGTTTCATAAAAAACCGCTTTTGGGTCTCGTTGGTCGTTTTACAGGTGTTGTTTATTAATTTCTCATCGTTGTGATACAGTGCTGATAAGCATCCATTTTGTGGGTACGTTTCAATGGCTTTTTGTGGTGGACAAATCTTAATGAAATCTCCCCGACATCTTTGTATAATAATTAGTAACCGGTTATGGTTATTGATATGAGTTCGAATTTTATTTCTTTCTTCATGAATCGTGACAGAAAATCATAAAAGATTCAAATAATTAGGAATTTGACATTTAATATGTTGATATCAAATGTCTAATTTCAAATTATGCAATTTTTTCTACTTTTCTAATAATAATAGTAAGTATTGTAATCGCGAAACATTTCGATCTGGAAATTTTAACGGATATATGTCTTTTAATCTTCCCCATATTGAATCGGAGTATTTGACATTTAATACCTAGTTATTTTACATAAAAGTTTCTATAATAGATAGATGTGAACTGCCGCAGAATAAAATACGCAGAATTGATTGAGGAGTAACATAAAAAATACAAGGTGCAATTATCTTCTCTTGTCTTTTAGATTTAAAAAGCTGGCATGTCTGTCACTGAACTTTCTTATGCGCATTTAAAACGATCATTAGAATTCAAAATATTTTAAAATTTTAAAAAATTCTAACGATCCAACTAAAATGCGCGTACGAAAGTATATTAACACTTATGCCCAGCCATCTTATATTAATTTTAAAAAAATTTGGAAATTTGGTTTTTTATACTTAAATTGAAGAAAGTGTGAAATATCGTCAGGTATTACAAGAAAATACATTTAAAGCCATACATATATATATATATATATATATATATATATATATATATATATATATATATATATATATATATATATATATATATATATATATATATAGCGTGCCAAATAGCAAACATGCAATAATCAAATGTGGGAAAAAATATATCATGAACAATTACATGCTACTGGATACCTTAGTTTGGTCCTGAAATGCCAGGCTAAAATCGATGGTCATCTCTTGTTCCCACATTCCGAAGATATAACCTTTACGACTAAGACAGAAGATCAATACCGAATCCCCCTCCTGGAAGTTTTGATGATAAACAAATCCAGATTTGCAAACTCAAATTAAGCAACAGAATTTAACAAAATTGTAAAATTAATGAACGATCCAAATTTTCATACCCATATCCCAGTAGACCTTCCCATAAGGGAAATTCCCACCATATTCACTGGTAAACAGGGTTAACCGGGACTTTGATAGTAATAGGAAGAGCTATTATCATCTACAAATTAATTTATCCAAGGCATCAAACCCCTCTAGTGAAAACACACTCAAAATTTGTCAAAATAGTTTTTGTTTGATGTTTTTTTTATATATATTTCTTATTGTCCTATTAGGTATCAAGGTAAAATGATGTTTTCTAAATGCTAATAAAACTTTTTTTTTTAAACGTGGGAGTGATGTAATGTTCCACATTACTTATTGCATGTTTTGGAAAAACAAATTATTTATTTATAAGTACGTTTATTGGAATCCATTTTGTAAATAATGTAACATTTTCATTGTGCAATACGTCATACATGCAATTTGGTTATTGTTCTTTATTGATTTGTCCACTATTATTTATCGGAAAGTTCTTTTGTATTTTATATTATTTATCTCCAGCGGGTGTTTGTTTTTGAGCAATCCCTTTTTTTGTGGCATGTAAGTATTAAATCACAAAGAAATAGTAAGTATTTGATATGAATTCTATAATAATTTGTTCGTATATGCATTTAAATAACCGATTCTGTTGTGTTCCTGGATGCTTTGATTACGGAGAACGATTCGCCTGTTTTCCGAAGGACAGAGCACTTTTCCAAATTGGGTTGGAAAAAATCAACAATCTGCGACTGTACGTTATTCCTCCTGCACATGTTTATAGAACATATCGTGTATGTTCAAAACATTTCGAGTGCAGGTGGATTAGACCTTATCCTGGTGCGATCCTATTAAACGACATGCGGCAGAAAGGCATCGTAAGACGTTGCGGAGGAAAAACAGAAAGTAATTTATTTTGTCTTACATGGGTGCGTATGAGAAGACTGTACTAATATCAAAACCATTTTATTGAAGAAAAACTTATTTAAAAGCTTCATTAAATATGTACTTATTAAAATTAGTGTTCTTTTATAAATATGAGCATTTACTTGTTCCATTATAAAAACTATTTGATCGGATGTTATTCATATTCGGCTTAAGAACCACATACGAATATTATTAATATTTAATAATAAAAATATACTTGTTATCTTTACATATAATTATGTGAATGTTATATAAAGTAAAATTTAAACTTGAATTAGTAAAAATATTTGTATTATTTAAATAATGGTTTTTATTTAGGAGGTTCCTTTGGTACTTTTGCATTTCGTGGTCTATTGTACCACGAAAGTAAAAGTACATAAATCCTTTCAAAAAAAAAAAAAAAAAAAACGCGCGCCCTCGGTGGCTGCGGCGACAACTAAGCGTCCAGTGTAAGCTCCATGGAACCCGCCATCTTTGCTCAACGTTGTACAACCGATTTAATGTTGAGATTTGCCTTCCCCTACTCTCTGTTTCTAGCACAGTTGGACAAATTGTAACACAATTGCACACCTTGTAACACCGTTGCACTGTGCAGCACCTACATGATTTTTAATTATATTTCCATTTTGAGAGTTTTTACGCGGGAAATATGATTTATTGCCGGATAATATTGCAACAGTATTTTATATTAATATACTATCAATTATCTTAAATTAAATCATTAAAAAACAATAAACCGGTTAAATACCGGTTATTGCAATTTTCGGGTTTAGGTTACCGGTTTATATACTGATAAATATAACGGTTAAGGTTTGGGATAATAAGTAGAAAAGAGACCAAATCTTTTCGGTTAACCGGTTAATAAAACCGGTATTTTAAACCGGTTTCATGCCCTGCTTATACTGTGTATAAGAAAGTAAAAAAGTGAAAGTACCCCTTAACGGAAATATATCTTTTGACCAGAAAGTAAAAATTGGCAGAACCAACAATAAGTTAAAAAATATTGCAAAATATGAAAAACTCGTTTTGAACATATTAATCGACCTTCCTATTCCTCTCACAGAAACCGAACCAATTCCCACTACACACGAAAGCAATTATGTAACCCTAAATATACTAAAGGAATATTATTCAAAAACAAATTTACAAATCAACTATTTAAATAAATATACATTAGTAGAAGATATATTTACACATATGTACTGCAGGAAACATATTACCCGATAAGTGTTTAGAAACCATTTATTTTAATAGAAACAATAATAATTGCAAAATTAGCAAACTTCTTAACCATAACGAAATAATCCCAATTCCCTAATCAAATATTGTATACCTATATTTACCCAATAAGGAATTAATGAACATTGAATGTGGTAATGAAATGCAAGAAAAAGAAATTACAGGTATCTTCTCAATACAAAATTGCTTAATTAACAAACAAAAATTTTATTTATTTTACATAACGATAATAATAATAAAAAATTATTCATCAATAAGACATTAAACATAAAAAGTTTAGATACAATTAAATTACCACGGCAAAAAAAAACCCACATTTAAAAGAAAATTCTGTAATAAAAACACATTCGATATTCACATGTAATACCATAAGTAGTCAAAGTTATGTCGATTATTTTTCATGTTGTGTTAAGAATGTCTCTCGTGCTTTAGTATGAATAGTACGAGTGCGCAGCACGAGTGATATTCGAAAGCACAAGAGACATGAGTAATACACCTTCAAAAATAATCTACTTAACTTTGACTACGAATCGTATTCGAGGGACTATTCAATGAACCATATCTATTTTATCACACAACATCTGCAGTGTCATGCACCGAACTTTCTTATACGCTTTTGGGTTAAATCACATCATATGTTCATTATTTTTCTATTTTATAATATTTGTTCTAACCTTTAGAACACTTTTACACTAAATATATTTCTTAGAATATATATAAAATGTCAAACTTCAAATTATTTAGGTCCGTTTTGTTTTGTTTTTTTGATAAACAATTGGCAGGCGCAGATGATACGATTTATGTTAAAATAAATATAATATGACGAAATTTCAAGAGCCATTTTCTTTTTTTCCGGTACCGTTATTATAAAATATTCAATGTGAAAGGTGTTTTTTGTATGTATTTCATTTGTTTACGATTTGCGATTTTATTGTATTTTATTGTTCTAACGTATGTACATAAAAATTCAAAGTAAAAGTAGAACATATATTTGGCCGTTCTGCGGCGTCTCTGCCCTCTTTAGCCCATGCTTATTAACATAACATACAGTGAAAAAAAAAAGAAAAAAAGAAGTATATATATTGTGACGCTTAATTCGGTTTTTGCTTTCGGGCGCCAATAATCGGTGCTCAGTGAACAAATTCTATTTCCAGAGGTCTTGAAAAATAACTACGAGATAACTTCGATGCAAATAACAAAATAATGTTTTTATTTCAAAGTTAATACTACAGTTGACAACAAAATGAGAAATATTAAAACAAACAGATTTACAAATGCTCGTAAAGAAAAGTATTATATTAATAATGACTTTATAAAAAGAACACACTTAATTAATACAAAATGGTTAAATCAATTGCAACAGCAATTACAACTAGCCGACGACACAACAGCCAGCCAGTGGCAAAGGCTTAGCGGAAAACGCTGCTCGTATCGTAAGCGATATATGACACTGGGCCGACGACACAACAGCCGGCCAGTGACAAAGGCTTAGCGAAAAACGCTACGCGTATCGCAAGCGGTATACGACACTGGGCCGACGACACAACAGCCGTCCAGTGAAGTAGCGCTTCGGACAACCACCAGATCAACCAACCGACGACACAACTGCCGGCCAGTAGACTGGGGTTTCTGTGGTAAAACTATAGTATTTGACTGACGTCACAACTGCCCGCCAAACACCTAGTTTGCCACCGGTTAGAGAGTTCAGTCGACGACACAACTGCAGACTGTCCAGTCTAATTGATTCTTACCAGGACACAACTCTGGTTCGAATGCCGTGACGGAATTTCTACACTGTTTATATATCCGCTTGCGGGGGTTCTGCGGAGAGACGGCGGCCATACCAGCCTAAACTTTGTCCAAAAGTTGGTTTATACCGGAATTTTCTGACCAATGCAGCTGTTTAAAGGGGAGCGGGGACATTGCTATAGTCTCTGCTTGTACACTTCGTTACAATATATGGAAAAAATATTAAAAAAAAATTTTTTACAAAAATAATGTTGCATAGGTACGGTGGTATTTACGGGACAAAAATTAAATATATACATAGGAGTCTGAGTGAAAATGGGACAGTAGCGGGTTATCTGTAAATTGAAGGGAGTTTTTTCAAGATTATTGGAGAGGTTACATGAGAGAGCCGAAGCTTCTTTAAGGAGTACAGCGGGTGGGTAGCGGAGTTTGAGTCATGGGCGATGGGTGTGTAAGTGAGGGGTAGAGATGACCCCTAAGCTGACGCGGGCTTCGTTGATGCATCGGTCCATAAAACGGCGTTGGCAATGGCGTATACGATCCTGGATCGAAGCTATGCCTGCCAGGCGGTGAACCTCGCTGGAGGGGTGGTGCCAATCCAGGCCAAGAACACGGTGAATTAATCTTCGTTCCAGGGTCAATAGAGAGTGGGCTGCTAGTACAAGCGCCCCCGCCAGCCAAATTCTCTGTAGTCAGATACAGGCCGAACGAAGACTTTGTAGAAGAGCAGTTGGGTGTATTGGCTGCAACCGCAGAGACGCCCTCGAAGCATGGTGATGAGGTTGATCCGTTGTCGCATCTGAGCTACAACGCGTTTGACTCCAGGGCCCCAGTAGAGAGTGTGGGACAAAATGACGCGGAGGTAAACGGCCTCGCGGACTGGGAGAACCAGCGAGTTTCACACGGAGATGGTAAGGGCTTATTTGACGGCTTTTTTTCGGTGTCGAAAGATGATGAATTCGGTTTTGGCAGCGTTCGGACGAATACGTCATCTGCACATCCAGGATTGTAAATCGTCCAACTGGGTCTGAAGTCGGGCCACGGCTGTTCGGGGATCCTTCGCATTTGCCCAGCATACCGTGTCGTCTGCGTATTGGTGGAACTTGGTGAAGCGATTAGTTGGCACTGGAAGATCGTGACAGAAGATGATGAAGAACAGAGGTGAGAGAACGGAGTCCTGCGGTACTCCTGCTGATATTTGAAAAACCCTGGGGTAACTGTTATTAACACGGATTTTAGCGTTTCTTGCCATGATGAAAGCAGCAACGGCGCGGACTAGGAGAATTGGCGAGCGGGACGTGATCATCTTTGATAGCACTCCAGCGTGCCAAACCTTGTCAAACGCCCGTTCCAGGTCAGGAAAGGCGGCTATGGAGAATCTTCCAGCGTTGACCGTATTCGTGATGTCGGTGGTTAAGCGGAGGATAACGTCCTGCACAGAGAGTTTGTGGCGAAATCCAAATTGGGTGTCTGGGATTAAATTATGTTCTATAAAAAATTATTCAAGGCGATTAGGGAGGATTTTTTCATATATCTTGCTCATGGTGTTGAGCAAGGATATGGGGCGATATGAAGAAGGATTTGACGGATTTTTGCGGGGCTTCGGGATCATGAATACAATGGATGATTTCCATCTGCGTGGATGCAAACCGAGTAGGAGGCAGGAGTTTATAATGCAGGTGAGATAGGATATGGCAACGTAGGGTAATTGTTTAAGGACGCTGAATAAAAATTCCGTTTTCTCCAGGAGCCGAGCGACCTGTCTTCCTTGCAAAAAAAGGTTGGCTCCCGGTTCTCAATTTGCAGTAGAGGTAGACTGTCCAGGATATCCAGGAAATGGAGGCCATGTCCATTGCCAGATGTTTCGCCAAACGATGGGTGGCGGGCGTTTAGGTCTCCTAGGATGATAGTCCGGTCAAGACGAGCTGCGAAGTCGAATAGTTGTTGTGGGACACCCGCATTTGGACGGAAGTACACGGCAATGACGTGGAGATCTCTTCTGCGAAAATAAATGGTGGCCCCTACAACATTAAGGTCAGAAAACTCCAGAGGAAGGAAGTGAAGAACTTGGGAAAGCTTGGTGAATGAGAAGGGCAATTCCTCCTTACGTATTTCGGTCGCGGTCTCTTCTATGGACTTGGAAGCCCTTGAAGTGGATGGAATCTGTAGGTTTCGTTCTCGTTTCGCATAAGGATAGGATTTGGATTTCGTCCTCCCGGATAAGATTTTGGATGAGGATCCGTTTCTTAGACAAGGAGCAGACGTTGACGGTAGCCACTCTAGTAAGATGTTCAACCATTGTGGGTCCTAGAAAAAGAGGCAAAATAGGAGCGGTTTGCATGTGGAATACACGTGTCGTGCATTGAAGCGCCCGCATGATTGACCGTTAGCTTAGTTTTAAAATTGCTGGAAGACAATTTAGCCAACACGGCTTGGATCCTTCCCCTTTG
>OX063272.1:5880726-6130726 GCA_944039245.1 Nebria salina
TGTGAAGTGTTCTATTTGTGCATTGATGTCTTGTGTTGTGTGTATTTGATTGTTGATGGGGATGATCGTGTCAAGTGTTTCGCGGAAGTGCGCCCAATTTGTGTGTTTGTATGATGTAATTGTTTTAGTGGTGTTTTCTATGTGATGGTTGGTTAGTTGGAATATGACTGGGTTGTGATCGGAGCTGAGTTCTGGTAGTGATACGGGCTGTGTGATGTTATGAACATTTTTATTGATGATGAGATCGATGGTGGACGGCGTACTTCCGTTTTCGGGGTAGTTTGTGGGTGTGTTTGGGTGCGATATGATTGCGACGTGTGAATTAATGTATGTGTTGAGTGTGCGGCCGTTAGTGTTTGTGGTGTTGCAGTCCCAGTTTAGATGTCTCGCGTTAAAGTCACCCACGACTAATGTTTTGTTTTTGTGTAAAAGTGTGGAAAGGTCTGTTTGTGTGAAGTTGTTTAATGGTCTGTTGTAAGCAGTGTAAATTACTGTGTTGTCTGCAAGTGTTATATTCAGTGTTTCTAGTGTAGTGTGTGGGTTTGCTGTGAGAGTGTGTGGTATGTTGTTTTTAACTAATATTGCAACGCCCCCGCAGGGGATCGGGCCCTGCTGTGGTCGATCAGCTCTGTAGGTTGTGTATCTGTGTGTGTTAAACTTGTGTGTTTGGTTAAGTTTAGTTTCGTTAAGTAAACAAATGTGTATGTTGTGTGTTTGGAGAAAATGTGTAAGTTCACCTACCTTACCCATAACTCCGTTGGCGTTCCATGTACAGATGTTTAGTGTGGTTTTGTGTTTAAATGTTGTATGTGAGCACATTTTTGGTGAATGACAAGAATATTGTGAAATGTTCGTTTTTATTTGTGGCCTTGCTGAGGGCGATGTTTAATGCTTTTACAGCTCGCAGCATGTTGGAGATGTTGATGGTGGCGTTTAGTTTCTCTATTTCGGTAAATAGTTCGGTATTGTCGTCTAAGTCATTGGAGGGTTCTTGGGGTTGGTTTTGAGTTTGTGTAGGTTGGGGTTGGGTTCGCTTTGGGGTTGATAGGGGAAGGAAATCTTGAGTATTGGGAATTAGGAGTGTTTTGTGTCTGGGGGGGTCGCGGGGGTTGTTGTTGTGGCTGGGGTAGTTTGTGGCTGGAGGGACGGGATTGCCAGTGGTTCTTGGAAGGGAGGGGGGCGTCCGTGTATTTGGGTAAGGGTTGAAGGGTATTATTGTTTTGGGGGATTTGTTTCAGTTTTTGTAGGTATGTAGGGCACTCTACATAGTTTGCTGGATGCGGCCCTGCACAGTTAGCGCACGTAGCTGGTGTGTCGGGCGTCTTTGTGCAGGTTTGCGTTAGGTGGCTCTGTGCGCACTTGAGGCACCGCGGTCGTAGGTGGCAGTTTGCAGTGGCGTGCCCCCATTGTTGACATCGGTGGCACTGGATGATCACCTTTTTATTCAGGTGTCTCTCCCACAGAACCTTTGTGTGGAAGATGTATTTTGTGTTTGAGTGCCCGTTGAGTTGGTTTAGTGTGTGCTTGTTTGTTGTCGTTATTAGGAATAGGGGACGGCGGGTGTTCCGCATTCGGAAAACTTTTTCCACCTCGACCGCGGCTTTTTGGAGCTCGGTGTGTAGTTCTGCTGGTGCAGGGTCTAGGTCCAGGCCCTTCAGTACAAATGCGTGTGTTTTGGTTTGTCTGTTTGTATATGTGTAGTAAAAGAAGTCTTTGTCTGTGTTGATGTCGGTGATGAAGTTTTGTCGTTCCGTTTCGTTGTGTATGTAGATGTTGGTGTTATTGTTAGTGTATTTTATGTGGTAGCCCTTATGGGCGAAGTTTTTTATGTCTGATGTAAGTCTGTCTGTAGTTGTGGGTGCGCCAGGGATAATTATGGGTGGGGGGAGTCGCGTTTTGCGAATTTGATTAGATGGAGGGTCGCGTTCATCTTCTGTGTCTTCGTTGTTTGTGTCGTCGTTGTCGGTGAGTGGCTGGTACTTGTTTCTTGTTTATGTGGTGGACTTAGTCGTGGCAGTGGGTTTCGCGGTTCTTCTAGGAATTTTGAAGTTCCTGTCCTCGGCTGGGGCATCTTCTCTTGGGCGGATTTGCGCTCTGGGGGCAAACAGTTGGCTTACCCTTACTTTGGGGGTGCCCTGTCCACTAGTGGTAGGTATTGGTGGGTCCGGTTCTGCACTGCGATGCGGATTGGGAGGTTCGTCCTCCATTGGGACGATTGTCTCCTCACTTGAATCTAGATCCAAGTGAGGGAACGGTTCCTGATTGGAAAAATCAAAAATCCCCGGGAGACTCTCAAGGGATGATGTTGGGGTTGGAGAGTCGATGATTGTTTTCCCGTCTTGGCTGGATTTGCTGTTGGCGTTATTTTGTCTTGGCTTTAGGGCCAGTTTTGAACAGTGTTCACCAACGTGTCGTTGAACTCAGTACTTAGTTTGTTAATAACAATACTGAACCAAAGTTAACTTGTTAAACACAATTTATAAAACTGTCTTTGCTGCAAGCTCTGTATGGTAAATAAATAAATACACAAACGCACCCGCATACAAACTATGTACAAAACTAAACTCCATGCTACCCGATTATATAGATTTCAAACCAAAACATACAGTTAAAAATAGTATAGATTTAATTAAGAAAATAGAACACACATCCATACCAGCTAATAGTAAATTAGTTTCTTTTGACATATGTAGCTTATTCACTACGATCCCAATTAAGGATCTGAAAGCAATCTTAGAAGTACACCTTAACCGTACCAGGAATAACATAAGGTTTGAACTAATAAACTTGATCAATCTATGTCTCGAGCAAAACTATTTTACTTTTAACAACCACACATATAAACAGAACGATGGTTTACCTATGGGCTCACCACTTTCCCCCCTGTTTGCAGATATTTTTATGGATGATTTCGAAATCAAACTTTTCAATTCAAACAACTCATATCTAAATAAAATAAGCTGGTGGCACAGATACGTAGACGACATCATTTGCCTATGGACCGGGACAGACAGACAACTAGACTGCTTCTTAGCCTTTCTAAACTCCTTGAATCAGAAAATACAGTTTACAATTGAAAAAAAAATAAACAGAAAAATCAATTTTCTAGACCTAACAATCACACGAGATCTTAGCAAACTAGCCTTCAACATTTAAAGAAAACCGACATATACTGACACAGTCATTCCGTATTCATCTAACCACCCCATGAACATTAAATTATCGGCCTTTCACAGCTTCACTTACAGATTACTTAAAATACCGTTATCAGATTCAGACTTCAAAGCTGAACTTCATAAAATTAAAGAAATCGCAAGCAACAATGGATACAATCCCTTTATTATAGACAAGATGATTCGCAGAAAACAAAAAATAGACTTTTCCAAACACTTTTATCTCAATTCCACCAGCAAAGAAAACATCAGCACATACCATAAAATTAATTTTATAGGACAAACTAGCCAAAATATTGCCAAAGAACTCAAACCTCTAAACATAACCACCGCCTTTTATAATAGAAACACAATCAAAAACCATCTTGTTAACAACATAATTTGCCAACGGGACAAGCTTAAACAGAGTGGAATTTATGAAATAAAATGTTACAATTGTAATTTCTTGTACATAGGCCAAACAGGACGCAATTTCAATATTAGATTTTTAGAACATATGAGATCCTGGCGTCTCAAGAAATATGATTCCAATGTTTCCAAATACATGTTAGACAACAACCACCAATTTGATATTAATAACCTAAGGATTTTACACGTTAGCAAGAAAGGATTAAAGATGACCTTATTAGGAGCTTTTGAGATCCATCAAGCCGTTTCCGAAGGAAAGAATTTAATGAACGACCAACTAGAACTATATACATCGCCGCTTCTTAAGCCGCTTTAATCCTTTCTTGGTAACTCTGTAACCCCACTCATTTGTACACCTGAACACGGTAATTACTATATATATTGTACTATCTTGAATGTATCTTGTATATTCTGATGATGGCCTTATAAGCCGAAATACGTATAAATATTTTAAATATACCTATTGAAACTCAACAAGTGTTTTATTATTATTTTATTCAACATGTTTCAACGAGAGCCAACAGCGCTATCAATTAAATTTATATATATATTTATATATATATATATATATATATATATATATATATATATATATATATATATATATATATCTATATATATATATTTATATATATATATATATATAAATATATATATATATATATATATATATATATATATATATATTTATATATATATATATATATATTTATATGTATATATATATATATATATATATATATATATATATATATATACATATATATATACATATATATAATATATATATATATATATATATATATATATATATATATATATATATATATATATATATATATATATATATATATATATATATATATATATATATACAGCCTTATTCTCGTGTCCCTTGTTTGCGAAACAATATTGTATACGATACGATTATTGTATAGTACACAAGAAATTTTCAAAATGGTATTCTCGTGACACGAAACAAGTCTTGTATGAGTTACAATATTGTCTATGAAACAAGAAATTCCTATTTTTGGTATTCTTGTGACAAATTTTAGATTGAATGCAATACAATATTTGCTTTCAATATTGTATACTGAACAACACCTGCTTAGCTGTTGTTACGGAATATTGTATTGTGTGTTGAAATAATAATTATATTAATTCCTTTTAAAATGGATTTCATTTTATTAATTGACGTTCTAGAAAACGAAGAAAACAGGTAAGTACCATTTATGTAATTTATATAAATTCAAGCATAACATTTTTAAATTAACCTTATTTGTTTATATAGATATCATTTAAGACTAAATAGACGCCAGTTACGTGATGTAAGTAATCCTCTTTCGTTACCGGAAAATATATTCAGAGGAATCTATAGATTGTCGCGAGAATTGGCTCGTGATTTTAGAATTATCTCCCCATCTGCGGGATTCACTACGTGAAGAAATCGCAATTCCTAAAAATCTTAAAGTAAATTTGATGCATATTTTACAAATATTCTTAGTATTTGCGATGCATTTGTAGATTTTGGCTGCTCTAAATTTCTACAGTCATGGCAGTTACCAAAAAGCAGTTGGTCAAGATTTTATTCTGGCCATGAGTCAATCATCGATAAGTAGATGTGTAAGCGAAGTGACCATGGCCATGAATAATTTCATGCACCATTGGGTTCATTTTCCAAATACGGAAGCCGAGAGAAATATTGAAAAACAAGGGTAAATATATATATATATATATTATTTTATATCAAGATCTTTCTTAAAATCATTCTAGATTTATGAATATGCCTGGCGGTTTCCCCGGTATAATAGGAGCCATCGATGGTACACATGTGTCCATAATTTCACCCCCTGTGGAAGACGCAGAGTTCCCCGCAATCCTTTTTTTAAACCGGAAAGGCTACTATAGTTTGAATGTGCAAATCGTAAATTATAAATTACTGAACAATTAAGGATCAGTAATTTATTTCTATGTATTCTAGATTTGTAACGCCCATCTCAAAATTTTGGCAATCAACGCTAGGTACCCGGGATCAGTGCACGATTCGGCAATTTGGTGAACTAGTGCTATAAAACAAAATTTAATACAAAATTTTAATAATGGGGACAATTCATCATGGCTTATTGGTAATTTTATAATTTCCTTAAATTTTAAACTTCAGGAAATAAAAAATATAGATAATATTACCTTCAAAGGTATAACAAATCCTAATTACCTATTCTAATAGGAGATTCTGGATACCCTCTCGAGCCCAGGCTAATGACACCTGTAACATCGGCTAATTTAACACCTAGCGAAATCGAGTATAACAATGCTCACAGAAGCACTCGAAATGTTGTAGAGCGGGTAAATGGGGTTTTAAAAAACAGATTTAGGTGCTTATTAAAACACCGAGTTCTATACTTTGGTCCTGTAACCGCAGCTAGAATTATAAATGCTTGCGCCATTCTGCATAACCGAAGCCTAGAGAGGAATGAAATGGATGTTGAGAATATTGAAAACGGTATATTTGTTGTATTAAATTTTAATAAGTTATTGTTAATTGTTGTCTTTACAGAAGATGATGAACACAATAATAATGGGAATATTAGAAATATAAATAATAACCATAACGATTGGTTATATGTAGGACGTACAGTCAGAAATAGAATCATCAGGAACCATTTCCACAATTAAGTTTAGTTTTTTTAATTTTTGTTCCAAAATATTTATAAATTTAAGAATTGCCTGCACTAGTTTTTCAAGTGATAAGCATAAAATTCGCATTATTTTCATTTCATTTCTGTATTTTAAATAACTTCTGTTAATTACTTTATGTATTTTTCTTTGTCTTAATTCTGTGAAATGGAAATGGTATTAAAAAGTTTGTTAAATTGTTTAAATATAAATTTACTTTTGGGTACTTTATTTTTCTTCGTTTTTATTTTTTGTTCGTTATGACTGGAAAGAATTGGTGGCTGTGACAATCCTAATTCGGAAACCATCATACCATTAATAGTTAAGAGACTAATCACTTGCAATAACCTTTCTTCGATGTCAGAAGGAATTTTATTACACGGCAAACCACCACCCGTTACCATTCTGTGAGCAAATATTTCTCTTGCCTTTCGTTTTACATTGCTAGTCCATTCTTTGAATACCTAATAATAAAAATATGAATATGTTCGAATATAATTTTTAAAAGACAACTCGCATTTTTCCATTCTTGCACATTTTTTTTAGGTCCTCTGCAATTTTTTAATTTACTGCAATGAGCAACAAAACTTTCTTCAGATTGTATGACCGTACTTTCTTTATAATGGACATACAATTCATATTGCTCTCTACTGGTCTTCTGCGATCGACGATTTGTCATCAAATCTTATTTGAAATTATGAGAATATAATTTTAAGTATTAAATTATAATTAGAAACAAATAAATAATATTCTATCAACACAAAAACAGATAAATAAACAGATAAATAGACAGATAAATAAACAGATAAATAAACAGATAAATAAACAGAAAATAATTCTTATTGCAATATTTAACTTAAATATTAGTCGGTAAACTTTTGGTTTTGCATAACATCACATACATTATTAATGCTTTGTGCAATAGATAGCGCAATTAGTTGCAGACCTTGCAGTTGTTGCTTTTGGCCCTCGATGTATTGCACTAACAATGGATTGCTGTTGTTTAAATTTTTTTTTGGTACTAGTAGAAAGAAAGAGCTTAAATTAAAACTAGATTAAATGAACATAATAATTTTACATGCATTTTAAATGCATTATCAGCATTGTAAAATTATTTCGGCAGGCTCCTGCAAAGATACTTCTTCTCCTTCTTCTCCTTCCATTTCATGTTGCACCGAGTTCCTCAACCTTTGGAATGCCTACCACCACGACTTTGCAGGTCACCTCTAAAAGTTCATTTTCAACGGGGCTCAAATCTTTGTTCTCCCTGGCTCTTTTGCGAACCTGGGATTTCCATTTTGTGAATGTCTAAAAACAGAAAGTGTATTATTTGAAATTTGACATTTTAACTAATTAACAATTAATTACCTTTTTCCACCCATCTACATCCCTAATTGCCCCACTTCCACAAGCATTTAGTGTTTCAGCCAACACTGCCCATTTATTCTGCAAATCATTTGGGCAAAATGATGGTGTTAATTTGCCGCTCCTAATTACATAATTTTTTTTTAAATAATCTATATAAATCATATGTTACTGCTTTGATACACGTTTTTTTATTATATCGGTCATGTTTATTTATTATTACATTAGCAACTATGAGGTTCTGTTTAATGAATATACCAACTTAATTAATTGTGTTGGTAGTAATGCACGCTGCCTTCATTATTGTAAGCAATAAGATATCGTTTGATATAAGTTGGGTTTTACAAGGTGGTCACGAGAATACCAAATAAAAACAATATCTTAAAGCACATTGTAAAGTCACTTGTAATCAATACAATATTGTTTCGCAAACAAGGGACACGTGAATTACGCTGATTGTAACGAAGCAATATTTGTGAACACAAATATTGTTCGTCACAAGGGCACGCGCTTAACGCACGAGCCCCACTGCTGACCGGCCTAGCGTGAACCGTACGAGTGCACAGGTGCGCGCAGTATACAGAGTGGGGACCGCGCCCCGAGTAGGGACGCTAAGTATATAACCAGGCCCGGCTCAACGAAATAGAGATTCGAATGCCTACCTGGTAACAGGAAACCAATCCGAGAGCACCGAAACCACTATACCGTCGGTAAGACCAGCGCTACAATCTATTATTTAAATATCATATAGTTGTCAATCAGTTTATTTCCTTGTTTGTAGTTTAATTCTTTGTTTGTTTCATTTGGTATCTCGTGATACTCAAATGTCCGGGTTTATTGTCGCTGCATCAGCGCTATAAAGACGAGGTAGTTTAATTCTTTGTTTGTTTCATTTGGTATCTCGTGATACTCAAATATCCGGGTTTATTGTCGCTGCGTCTGCGCTATAAAGACGAAGTAGTTAGCATTGTGGGTATTCCTTCAACGCTCCGCTAAGCTCTCCAACGTTCGTCGTCGACGAGGAGACGCTACTTTTCAAGCCCTGAACGGTCTTAGGGGGAAACAACATGTAACCAGATAAAGAATAAAACCTCCAAATGTTTGTATGAAGTTATCACTTTCATTTACCCCTACCCGATCACATATCCACTGAATAGCTACCCGGACGACTGGCACGCCAAGAAGTGACTTGCGGAGACAACTATTGTCACAATATATATATATATATATATATATACTATATATATATATATATATATATATATATATATATATATATATATATATATATATATATGTACACAATTATTATCATTATTAAATTGATGAAATAAATACCTGTACCTAAGCCACTTGCAAACACGATAAGCTCCGACAACTGTAGATAACACTGTTGATAATGCAACTTCTGGCCAACGTCAATCAGACTTGTTGAAACGCGCGAGAATCCACGCGCCGCGTACCCCGCAGTCTCAGCCGACCGTTACATTCGGCGCGATGCGCCTGCCGTTTATATTTGTGCCGGAGCCGCACTTAAAGGGCCAACGAGCAACATGCGGCTCCGGAGCCGCACTTTGCCGTCCACTGACCTAGACGGTTGAAGGTAAAATTATGGAACTTCAAACTTAAGATTTGTACTTACCTGGGCAGAAAACCTCTTATTTTTGAAAACAATATTCAAACCAGAAATGCATGTTTACCCTAGTAATTTTCTGGAGTTTCTGCAATTACTCAAAAATGATTACATTTACAGAAATTTTTTTGCGATGCAAATTATAGATATTAGCATTTTGAACTACCTTTATTTGAAGCTATTTTTCAAAAGTGGTACTGGTAATAAGAAAATAGCAGTTAAAATTTTTCTTATTATAATTATTTTCACATAAATCGTATCAACTGTGCCTGTCAATTGCTTGATAGAAAAACCTTACTAATTTGGAGTGTGATATTTAATATTTATTCTAAGAAATAATTTAGAGAAAAAAAGTTAGAAATATATTATAAATTAGTAAAATAGTGTAAATATGATATGATCTAACCCAAAAGCATATAAGAAAGTTTTGTGCATGACACGGCAGATGTTCTACAATAGAGAATAAAATTACGATGTGCGAACCTCCTGTGCGGCCCTTTACATTTTCCCAGTCTAAGTAAAGGTGAACAATGAGTCTCGTCTAAATGTTCAGTAATTTAATAAAAACTGCCAATTTTCGGTGAAGTAGTTAACGTTATGTTGACCGCACATATTTAAATATAACAATAAAATATAATTTCAATGGAGAACCGCCGACTTTAATACAAATATTACTCATAACTCTTTTTTTAACCCCTTAAGTGGTTATGTCGTATATATTCGCCATGGTCCCTTGTTTTGCGTATCGCTTATGACGGATATATTCGCATCATGAATTTACTTGGTATTTTTAAATATATGTTGAAAGACATTTTCCTTCATTTACATCACCGACTGCAGAAGCTAAACCAACGAAACTCTTCCATGTGTATTATAAAACATCTGCAGTGGCTTGCACTTAACTTTCTTATACGCATTTTGGTTAGGTCATATATTATTGCTATATTTCTAATTTATAATATTTTACTCATCTTTGGAAAAGGGGTTTTCACTAAATTATTTCATAGAATAAATATTAAATGACAGACACAGGTGATACGATTTATGTGAAACTAATCTTCTTGTTTTCGGTACCTTTTTTGAAAAAAAGATTCAAATAAAGGTTGTACAAAATGCAAATATCTAAAATTTCTATCTTAATATTTTTTCTGTAATTGCAACTATGTTTGAGTATTTGCAGAAACTGCAAAAAGTGACTAGAGTAAACTTGCACTTTCGGTTTGAATATTGTTTTCAAAAATAAGATATTTTCTGCCCAAACAGAGTTTGAAGTTCCATAATTTTACCTTCAACCGTCTAGGCTGTAGAACGCTCATATACACAGACAGACGTCATTCCAAAAATAGTAGGAATCGTTTCAGTGAAGGCCAAAACGTATATTTCCGTTAAAATCTCGAAATCGAAAATTTTCATGATAACAAAACTTACTTATACTGCGTATAAGAAAGTAAAAAGGAACTATAAGGAAATCGAGGTATTGATGCGAGGAGTGTAGTACGAGATTATGTCCAGCTCCATATTTCAAATTTAACATACCAAAGAATAAATTGTATGTCATCTAATTTGTGTCTTTAAGAATAAATATGAAATTTCTCACAAACTATAAATTACAATTCTATTGCTTCTCCTTCCTCGTTGTAACTTTTATTTTAGTTTTTATAAGCTGTTATAAATATAAACTAAAATAATAAGGATTTAGTTTAATTTTTTCAACAAAAGTCATAAAATGTTGGTAAGAATGTAAAACATATTCATAAGAAATGAATAAAATGGATGACGTGAAAACATAATAATTTAATGGATATGACGAATGCAAAATTTCATCTGATGGATATGACGAATATATATGCAAGCGAGAAAAATATGTCGCCACTTCATACGATGCATCAAGCCGCTTAAGGGCGTACATAACCTTTTCGGGTTAAAATTTTACGTTTTTTTTTTTGCTTATTCCAAAAGTAGATATTGTCAGAAATGCGCAGACAAAACTTGAATTAAAAATTCGAATAGCTGACGAAGTTATGACGACGCACAGTGGTTCAATCGGTCAAATCCCTGGCTAAAAACCAGCCAGTGACAATACCAAAACAAAAATTGGTAAATTTACGTATTTTAGGGCTTTAAAGTTGAATCTGCAAAGTTCAAAAGTTTCAAAAAATACAACTATCGTAAATTTTTGAAGTGATGGAAACGACGAGAATAAGTATAGGTCAACTCACACATGCATATGCGGAGCAAGAGGATAGTCGGCGAATAAGCAAGGTTGAGCGCGACGCGCAGAACGCGACAAAGGAGGTTCGAATCCTTCGTCGACAGGATCAAGATTTGCAAATGGAAGTTAAGGGATCCCTTTATGGGCCTCGAATAGATGATTCATAATAAGTTATTAACAATATTGATTAATTGCGTTTTAATCTAATGCAAAACTTTAAACGCTTATATCTCGAAACTATGTTTTCAAATCGTATCCCCAAGATATATCAAGATCTACTCGACCAATTTTCTTTATTCTTTCTTTCTGCTGAAGCTCATTATATTTAAGAGTCTTTGTCGAGCGGATTTTGTTTTCTTTACAAAGATATAATATTTTTTGACTTGTGAAGACGAATTTCTTACCCCAAAATTGAAGTTAAAAATGAAAAAGACCGCCATTTTGTTAATAATCAAAATTTCAAAAATCGGGTTAGACAAGGACTAGCTTTGACCTTCAGAATTAATAAAAACGTACGCTTGTGTGTTTCAACTGCTTAACTGCCGAGATATCCTGGGTATACGGAATCAGGACCTCCGCGCGATTCGTCATATTGCCGCAATTTAGTGTTTATTTTATAATATTATTATAGAATAAGAAACCTAACATCTACCATATTCACTAATGAAGAAATAGAACTACTATACAAAGGACTGAAACATTACATACCCAAAAATTAAACAAAGAGAATTTAATAATCGACAGTGAAGAAGCAATACAAAAATTACCAGAAGAAATACAAGAAAGAACTCGACATTTAGCAGCTATACAAATTGAAAAAATAATAAAACACGAAACAAATAACAGCCGAAATAAAAAACTAGGTAACCAAAAACTATTATTAAAATCAATCAACACTAAACTCACTAATAACAACGCTATAACAACTAATGCTGACAAAAGCAATACTATAGTTATAATGAACAAAGAAGAATACATTAAAAAAACTGATGAATTCATAAACAAAAACAACTGCACAAAACTAAAATCAGACCCAACAAATAAATACCAAATGAAACTAAAACAAACCATCAAAAATCCACCACTTATAATAGACAAAAACAAAATATACTTACAAACTAATATGAACCCTCAAGCACCAATACTTAAAGCATTACCAAAAATACATAAACCAGAAATACCAATACGACCACTCATAAACTTCAAAACAGCACCAACATACAAAATATCCAAAACTATGGCCAACGTAGTAAAATCCAATTTAAACCTCAAAAATAAATACACCATCAAGAACAACATCGAATTATTAACAGAAACACAACAAATAAAAATAACACCTTCAACACAGATTATATCGTTCGATATAACTAACTTATACACCAACGTTCCAATCAAGGACACTCTAATCATAATAGAATCCAAACTTCACAAAAATGGTTACGAAGAAGCATACATAAAACAAACTATCGATATACTAAAAACAATATTAAACCAAAATTATTTTAAATTCAATAACCAATACTACCAACAAAACGACGGCCTAGCCATGGGAAGTCCTTTATCAGGCATATTATCCGAAATATTCTTACAGAACATGGAGGATGAAATAATGCCCAGCATAAAAAACAAATTTAAAATCAAAAAATGGATAAGATACGTTGATGATATCTTATGCATTACAGAACATAGTAATATAAACGACATATTGTCACACATCAACAACATACACCCTAAAATAAAATTTACACTAGAAGAAGAAATTAATAACAGAATAAATTACCTGGACATAACCATAATAAAATCTAATAACAGATTAACTTACAACATATACCGAAAACCCACCCAAACCGACAAAATAATCCACGCGCAATCCGAACACCCTAAACAACACAAATTGGCAGCTTTAAGAAGCTTAATATACCGACTAGAAACCATTCCGCTGAACAAAGAATACTATAAACAAGAACTTAATACCATTTATCAAATAGCAACTAACAATGGTTATCACCGAAACACAGTCAATAAAATACACAAAAACATAAAAAACAAACAAAAACAACCACATAAACCCGAAAAATAAAGACGAAAATAGAATTTGGACCACCTTTACTTACATAGGCAAACAAACACATTATCTAACCAAATTATTTAAAAACCAAAACATAAAAATCGCTTATAAAACAACCAATAATTCGAAAAACCAACTAAAGTCAAATATTGAAAACAAAAACATATACGACCAAAGCGGAATCTATAAACTTAAATGCCAAACATGCAACCAAAAATACATAGGACAAACAGGAAGAAAATTTAAAGACCGATACAAGGAGCACATAAACTCAATGTCAATCACCAAACAACTTAATAAAAGCAATAGACTTAAATAATAGAAAATTTTGAAATATACAAAGAAAAATTAAACAACAACATCATCAATATTCAAACCAACAGCGCATCAGACCAAGGCCATTACACAAATTCCCGGAAATAAGCATTAACCACCACTATATAAGCCCAAAAAACCTAACATAAACTCGTCATTCGATAATGACTTAACAGTCGAAACGCGTCGTGACCTAATATAAAATTGAAGCCATAAGTGAAATTAAAACCAAAAGAATAAGTTTTTTTTTTCTTGAAAAATTGTGATATTTAACGTTGTTGTATACACCTTTGTTACGGGAAAAAAATTAAATGCGCTAGTGTAGCAATAAAGCAGAAAAAAAATTAACAAAATAGTACTATTTTTATACTTTCAAAAACTATGTACTCCCGTAAGGGGTAAGGCCACTCTAGAGCTAGAAAAAAAGGTCATTTTTCAGATTTTTTTTTGACGAATAAATACATTTTATATAAAAATCGTTTACATGTCTTTATTAAACATATATTTGACTACATTATGATTTTTTTTTATTACCAAATATATGAAATTGTGGGCGCTAGTGTCATCCAACCTATGAAGGTTTTTGGAAGCACTAATCGGGCGAAAGGGTTGAGCAGACACTAATTGGCCTGGGATAAAAATGACAACATTTTAAATATGCAATATATAAGCTTTCGGACATCGTATTTTAATTTAAAATATTTATTTTTGTAGAATTGACGCGCGATTCAATAGTAGAGTACGATTTTTCACCAAAAATTGCATATTAATTTGTTAAAATAAAAAACTAGCAACATTAAAACAAATTCTACGATGTTCGATATAAAACTGTCTATTTATTGAGATGGCAAAAGATTCATGACTATTGATTGGCTTGTATAGGCGTACTGTTTTCGCCCAGTTTTAAAAACACGGTCTCAACAAAAACCCGTTTATGATAAAGTTGTAGTTTCTGATTGAATGCTTGCATATAGGAGCGCGCTGATAGTCTTCTAATATCTGCCCAAAATACATCGTAAAGAACATTTTTTTGAGAATAATTTGAATTGTCACTTAAGCTTTATAACATTAAGGCCCAGTTGTATAAAAGCTGGTTAAACTGATAGTTACCAAAACTAAGTTTTAAACCTAAACTAAGTTTAAGTAAAATCATATTGTACATACATAACATAAACAGGGTTTTGTTAAACTACTATTATTATCTGCATCTGTCATGTTGGCAACACAAATCACTGACTTCAGATCTCATTTGACATAAAACAAGTAATACATGGTGCGTATATAACCTCAATTTGGTATTAATAATTTCGAATTTTCGTGGTAAGTAATAGTGAATTTTTTCTGAAATATTAATTAATTATTTTTAAGAATTAAATTTCTTTGTTCAGAATTTGTATTAGGATGGCTGATAAAAGAAGAAAACGATCTTATAACTTCTCAAAACGAGAAGAAGCGTTGCTTGTTCAGCTTGTTACAAAATATAAAGATGTTCTGTATTGCAAAAAATCGATACAGTAACAAACAGACACAAAAATGATGTGTGGAACCCTGTTTCTCAAAAATTTAACGCAAATATGGATGAAACATTACGGAATGTGCTAGTTCTCAAAAACAAATTTGAAAATATTAAGAAAAATAGTAAAAAAAATTTTCGGATGAAAAACGTTTTTTGAAAGGAACAGGAGGCGGTCCTCCAAAAGAATTCAAAATTACTGATACGGACTTACAAATAAAACAATTATTCGGATTTGAAATTTCTGGAATTCCATCCGAGTTTGACGATGATCAAATTAATAATTTGTAATTAGTTTAATTGTTTCTATATGTTATAACAAAACTGATTATCTTTTAGTTATGGAACTTGAAACACCCATTGAAGATGCTTCCGGAAAGCTGAGTGATTATGAATCAAATGAATCTAAGGCTAAAAAGCCAACATCATTAATGCCACTAGAAGGAGGTGTTACACCGTTTAGGAAGGAAATGGCAACAAATAATGACGAACTATGTGGAAAAAGATGCTGCTAATAAAATAGTTTTAAAAAAAAATATGAATGTGCTTGAGTCCATAGATATACCTAGTGATTGGAATCGGTATACTCCAGCATTATTACGCCAACCAATATCTGAACCTCTACGGAAGAAGGTGCGGAATGATGCATAGGCAGGTATATAACTATAAAATTGTGTTTACTTTGAATTTTTTTATCCCGAAGTGCCATTATTTGTATCTGCAGTTCAGGAGAATACTCCACGTACAACAAAAGGTAGAAATCTGCAGAATCAACTTGCAAATTGCGCAAAATCAAAAAATGATTTGGTCGAAGTTCAGAAAAAAATATTGATTGAGGAACATGAATTATAAAAGCATCTACTCAAGAAGGAGAGTGAACAGAGGTTACATATTTATTCAGAGGAACATAAAATACGCATGGCAATGTTAAAAGAAGAACTTAACAAAAAATCAGGAATTTATAACTAATTTTAATTTACATCCAAACTTTGTTTGGGATGAATCATTTTTATTTTATTTGTTTAGAAATACTTGCGCCTGGTATTATACTAGAAATAATTTAATTTTTGTATAGGATTATTTATTTTCGTAGTTTTGTTATTCACACTATGTTATAAGAGTAGAATGTAATGTTAACAGTATGCTTATATGAAACAAAACTTTTTATTAACATATAAATATATGTTTTAATTTTAATCCGTTAATCTAGGAAAATAATTAGTAATTAAAGTCTTTCTTGTAACATCTCTTATTAAAATATTACGTCTATATTCAATATCTGGACCAATAGTCACGTTATTAACAAATTCAAGAGCTGCTTCGACTTCATAATTTACAGGTGGCTGATTTTTGCCATTTTCACAAGCTATGTTATGAAGCACGGCTGTTGCAACTATTATTGCTTCAAGTTTTTCCTTTTTTAACCGTATTCCCAATGCAAATACAGGAAACCGCCGTTTCCAAATCCCAAAACATCTTTCAATAAGATTACGAGTGCGTATCTGAGATTCATTAAGTAATACTTCTGCTGCAGTCGTTGGATTCGCCAATGGTGTTATAAGATAAGGTTGAATTGCATATCCACTGTCACTGACAAGCAAATTGTCACCCATTTCTCGATTTTCAAATTTGTTGCGAATTATGCTCATGTTAAAAATGGTAGAATCGTGACTCGATCCAGGCCACCTTGCAACTAGACTCCTTATTTTTAAAGTGGAATCACATATGTCCTGCACATTCATTGAAAAAAAACCTTTCCGATTTCTATAGGCTTCTACGTTATCGCCTCCTGGTTATTGTATCTTCACATGTGTGCAATCTTATGCTCCAATGCAACGAGGAAATTTACAAATATTATAAAATCCTTGGCGCACTTGTAAAATTTCTTCCCGCGTTTGTGGAAATTTTATATAATTTCGTTTTAGTTCCGCAATAGTTCTTGATACTTTATGAACCACTCTACTGGCAGTTGATTTGTGTATCCCACAACAATCTCCGGCATCAATAAGCATAGTTCCCGTTGCATAAAATCTTAATGTGAGCAAAAACATATCAATTGCCGAAACTGCATGATTCCTGTAACGAATCATTGTGTTTTGATAAATCTTTGAAACAATTTACACAAAATTTTTTATAATGGCGTTAATTACCTTTCCGTAAGATTAGATATATTAATTTGTGCAAGTATTTGCTGCACTGATAATTTAATTAGGCGAAATCTATCAAAAAATTCAGCGTTGTTCCAATTTTCAAAATGGTTTTGTCGTTCACGAAATACACGGGGTCGTCTTCTTTCTCCAATGTCTACTCCATCAATTTAATCAAAGAAATCCTCTTCGTCCGTCAAAAAGCATAATAATTCGTCAATTTTAACTATTTGTATTTTAGACAGAATCCCAGAAAAGTAATTTAAACTTAAATAAGTGATAAACGGTCAATATTGACCGCTTAGCTAACTGACGTTTTAATCGAGGTTTAACCAATAACTGACTGATGTACAACTTCTAATTTGTACTTAACTGCTTTGTCAGTGTTAACTGTAGATTAAGATAGCTTAAACCCTTATTATACAACTGGGCCTAAGTATCATTTCAGTAAAGAAAAATTTTTCAAATTTTTTGATTCTCTAGAGTAGCCTCTTAAAGGGTGAAGAATTATATAATTTGTAAGGCATTAAAGTGTGTTACGTGAATACGTAAATTCGCTAGTTTAAAAAATTACTTACTTTTTTGTTGTTGTTCTTTGTTGAATTCTGATTTTTCTTTTTCTTTACATCATTTATTACTACAGGTTCGTTGAGCATTACATTTGGCATCACAATATCACTAATACCCACACAAGCCATAGTTTTCTACAATATAGTATAGTATTGCTTGTTTTCTGCCGTTTTCTTAGCGCTGCGCTGCGTTGACTGCAACGTGTCGATGCTATCTACTTGACAATGACGTGTTCCTCTTGATGGAATCAACAATACTACCTTGATATATATCTTGGTACTTTTACTTTGTTCGAATTTGTTTTATTTTTGCAGTAAATTCTTTATCTATTCAAAAGTAAACTAATATTTACAATTTAACATAAAATTTAACAAAACCTTCTTCTTGTTAGTATAACCGAGTGTATCTGCTTATAACAACTGATTTTTATATATATATATATATATATATAAATATATAATATATATATATATTATATATATAATATATATATATATATATAAATATATATATATATATATATATATATATTATATATATATATATATATATATATATATATATTTATATATATATATATATATATATATATATATATATATAGGGTTATAGGTTGCTCAAGTCGTACCAGTGCTTAAATCGTACCACTCGAGTTCTGAACGAACTGCGCAGACATCCGCGCATACAACCAAAAAGAAATATATATCTGAGTCAACCAAATGTTTTAAGTGTCATTTTGTGCTATAAAAGTGGTTTGTTATAAATCCTCGCATCAAGTTAGTTTATTTCAATTTTTTTATAATTTTCCGCATATGTTTGGAAGTTAATATTGCAAGTTAATTATTGATAAAATTATGTTACTTATTAAATATAAATTCAGAAGAATATATATAATCGTTTGGTCGAAACGAGATTGTATTGATTTTATTCAATATTTGATTATGTTTACTTTTAATGTTAACTTGTGCCGTGTCTTAAGTCGTACCCATATGAGATTCCTATATCGTACTGTAATGAAAATGTAAAAAATGCGACAAATAAAAGAAATGCAGTAATTAATAAGAAGGAATGGTATTAAATATTAAAAAGATGAAAAGTAATTGGTTTTGTTTTATTTGTGGAGTAGATCGAGAGGAAACATGATAAATTGCTTGAAATGAAAATTATGTGCTCACGATTTATGCGCTGGAGTTGATAAAAGAACAAAAAAAAATATATGTGATGTTTGATTATGTATCTAATAAACTAATTAATAAAAAATCAATTTTCATTCATTTGTTGCTTAATTTAATCCTTAGGTACGACTTTGGCTATGGGTGATTCGACTTAGGAAACCGGTTTCTTTAGTCGTACCGATGTAACTTTTTAAAGATTTAGTTTATTTTACGTGAAAGAATATAGAATTTTTATTTTCTTTATAATAAATAACTACAATATTAGTGCAGGTAGTGAACAACACATTTTATTTTTATTTATTTGATAAATTCTAGGTTTTATACGCGTTTTCTCTTAAGGGGTAAGACTTGAGCAACCTTATCCTTTATATATATATATATATATATATATATATATATATATATATATATATATATATATTGTGAGGACCGTGCCACGCTAGGGTCACACCTAGACCACCCTAAGTGCCACGCTAGGGTCACACCTAGACCATACACAGATACGATTCCCAAACTAGTTGAACCTCCAGTCTAGATACAGGATATAGGATCTGATCAACAAATAACTATTATCCAAAAACTATCGAACGATAACGGGTCACCCTCCGAGACGAGCATCCGGTGGTCCTAATGAATAATAACAATTACCTAAAAACTATCTAACGACAGACCACCCTCTGAGACGAGTATCCGGTAGGCCTAACAAACAATAACGTTCACACCACAAAACCACACCCAGGATATCCAAATGATATATAAGAGACCGGGAAGAGACAAGCTGGACAGTCTTTCTCATAGTCTTCCCAGACTACGTTGTAAACTTATTCTAAACTCAAACGATAGATTCAGTGTAAGTCATGTGCCCATTAAACGCAATGCTGTAAGTACCTTTGTTCAATAAAACACTAAACTAAAACGTATCAATGTATAACTGTGTTATGAATTGGTAAACACCTTTCACATCCTTTCGTGCTTGACTCCTGATATGATACAAACCCTGCAGGAGTTACAGTCTTGGCTGGTACCTCAAATCATTTAATAAAATAAAGTCACAGCCAACCCCCAGCCGTGACAATATATATATATATATATATATATATATATATATATATATATATATATATATATATATATATATATATATATATATATATATAAATTATATAAGCCGACCACATATAAAAATGCTGAGTCTAGAGTTAGTTGTAAACTTTCCACGAGACATAATCAGGATATGTAACACCTAGATAAAACAGTCTCTCTATGAGAACCAAGCTTGTAACATTGCAATTACGATTAATAAACGTTTTTAAAAACGATATCTGAAAGTTGAAAAACATAATTGGCGCAGTCGGTAGGATTAGCCAACAATAGTTTGTGACAGTGAAAAACACAAAGTTACTCATCTAATTGTCGTATTTCTATACGAAAATTTGGCTATTCACTACAACAAAAAGTGTGCATACTAAACACACGTAAGGCTATATCAATAAGACCTTATACATCAACAACTTCATAACTGAGAAAGGGTTATCCCATCTCACGGCTAAACAGTGCCCATCAAGGACTATTCAAACGTCCCATCAGACCAGTACATTGCAACACGTCCCAAGTGATTCTTCTTGCTGTTCACTCGATCACGAGAATCCAGGACGACAAGCTTCAAGAACTTCACATCTCGTTTAATTCGTTCTACGAGAAGCAGTTCGAAAACCCCAATAGAAGACTCCTTACAATGAAAATCATAGTCATAATCCTATTCTTCTTGTAAGTAAAATTTTATATAATACATAGAGTACTCTCTAGCTATTACTAGTAATAAAGAATACGAGCCCCACACAAGGCAATTACACAAAATTAATGTCCAGTTCTGAAAGTGAAGAATTTGTAAGAACAACCCAGTGTAATATTGATAGAATTATATTAAGGCAAACAAGGTCTAACCTAAATAACGAAAGCAATATGACTTCTTTACAAGATATTAAAAATTACGTTGAGATGATCCCAACATATGAAGGGGACATAACAACACTTAACAATTTTATTCAAACCGTGGATGACGCATACGTCATCTTAAACACATTACAAATGTCAGCAGTACAAAAAGTATTTGCTTTCAATTTAATAAAAAATAGATTAATAAATGATTCAAAAAAAATTGTCTCACAAAATAGATTTTCAAATTGGGAAGAACTAAAATTATATTTAACCACCAACTTCTCAGACAAAACAACGGCTGAAACATTGCTAGGAGAATTATTTGAAACTAAATATAAGCAAAATACAGAAACTACGTTGAAAACAATGTTAGTTAAATTCGAAATATATAAATCAAAAATACTTGCAAAAAATTACAATTTAGAACAAAAAAATGCTATTCTACAAGAAAATCAAAAAGCTATTGTAAATAAATTTATATCATTACTACCACCCATAATAAAAGGATCTTTTATTGTGAAACAACCTTCTACGTTAGAACAATGCGATTTGTTATTAAAAAACGAATTTAGCTACGCAAACTCATTACACAACAGTCCAATGACACGAAACGATAAACAATACACAAACACATCCAAAGACTTAAACTTTACCTTTAATCCTTCACCCAAGCAATTTCCCGGACAATACTTCCCTTCAAAACCTGTTAATCTTTATGGACAACCAACCCCTGGACCTAACAAATTTAAAAGACAAAACCTAGTAAACAACTATGAAACCCGTAAATTCCAGCCTCAACCAATGTCAACACAGACACGAAACACCCAACCTATGACAACATCAACTATCAGACAAAACTATAACAACGAAATTCAAAATGAAGACATTGACTCGAACGAACAATATTTCGAAGAACACGAAATAGAGAATGATCACGAAAATAATACCGATACTTTTTTAGAGGAAAACCTAGAAGTAGAGCAAAATACGTAATGACCTCAACATTAAAATCTATCCCCTTAATAAAATTTAATGACTATCTTATCTTAATTGATTCAGGCTCCGATATAAATTTAATCTCTCCAGACATTGTTAGACAAAGAAATTTAAAAATCATCCAGAAACCAATCACCTTTAAAACAGCTCAAGGAAAAGTAAAATGCAAAAACTGTGTTGAAATAAAAATTCTAAATAACAGCTTTGAATTCTTTATACATGATTTTCATCGGGAAAGCAACATGTTGTTCGGCGTAAAAATATTAGAACACTGTAATGCTTTAATGGATTTTAAAAAAAAAACCATAACACTTGGAAACAAAAAATTTAAATTATTACCTTCACAAACAGTAAACAACTCTTTTACACAATTTAGACATGAACACCTCACCTACGAACAAAAAGAAAAGATACAAAATTTAATTAAGAAATATTCAAATTTATTTCCAAAACCAGACGACGAATTATCCGCCACAAATGTAACCACCCACAAAATCCGTACGACAGACGACACACCGGTTTTTCAAAAAAATTATAGACTCCCACAAGTATACGAAAATGATATCGAGGAACACGTTCAAAATTTATTAAAAACAAAAGTTATTCAAAAATCTAAAAGCCCGTATAACTCACCCATATGGATAGTGCCCAAAAAAATGGACGCGTCAGGGAAACGCAAAACGAGATTAGTAATAGATTTCAGAAAACTTAATCAGAAAACGATAGAAGATAAATTTCCCTTGCCTAATATCGATACACTATTAGATCATATCGGAAAACCAAAATTTTTTACGACGCTAGATTTACATTCCGGTTTCCACCAAATACTAATAGACAAAAACGACCGCGAAAAAACAGCCTTCTCTACACAATCCGGACATTACGAATTTGTCCGCATGCCCTTCGGACTAATTAATGCTCCAGCATCATTCCAAAGAATGATGAACGAAATACTCTCTGAATATATTAACAAAATCTGCCTAGTCTATATGGACGATATAATCATTTTCGGAAACACGTTAGAACACCATTTACAAAATATAGAAAACATTTTTCTTAAATTACAAAATGCAAATCTAAAAATCCAAATAGATAAGTCAGAGTTTTTAAAGACCGAAACAGAATATTTAGGATTTATAATATCACAAGAAGGACTTAAACCCAACAAAAATAAAATCGAAGCAATCGATAAAATAATGATTCCAAAAACAGTAAAAGAAATAAAGTCTTTCCTAGGTAAACTTTCATGGTATAGACGTTTTATTCCAAATCTTGCTAAAATCACAAAACCTTTCACAGAATGTTTAAAAAAAGGTAAAGAAATAGACATAACTAACAAAGAATATCAAAATTCATTCAAAACTGCTAAAGAATTAATAAGTAACCCTCCAATTCTAGAATTTCCCGATTTCTCAAAAAAATTCATTCTTACCACTGATGCATCAGATTTTGCCATGGGATCATTAATCTCTCAGATCATAAACGGACAAGAAAAACCCATAGCTTACGCATCAAAAACATTTAACTCTGCAGAACAAAATTACAGTACTATAGAGAAAGAATTAAAATCTATTATTTGGTCTATCGAAAACTTTAAACCATATTTATTCGGTAGAAAATTTACAATTCGCACTGATCATAAACCCCTCACGTGGTTATTTTCCATGAAGAACGCAAACCAAAAACTTATGCGTTGGAAGATCGAGTTAGGCGAATATAACTTTGACATTGAATATCTACCAGGTAAAACAAATAAAGTAGCAGATTTCTTATCAAGACAAAGAGATGAATTTAAAATAAATAAAAAATTAGGAGATGTAACGAATACCGATATTTTTGCACATTGCATTTCAAAAGATATAAAATTCTCAAAAGGTCTCGCCAGACAAATAGATTTAAAATTTAACAGTAAAGATTACTGCGAAAGAAACGTAACCAATAAAAATATCATAATTCAAAACATGCAAAATAAAACAATTTTCCATTTAATTACAAAGGACATCCATTTAGAAAACGTAAACAAAAAATTCCTAAAGAAAACCCTAATCGAATTACGGGACTATCTAATAAAAAACGACATATATGAAATCAACATTCCTTATTTATCATGCGGATTAGACAAACTAGAAAAATCGGAACTAATAAAAATTTTAGAACACATTTTCGACAACACTCAAATCCTGATAAATCTATACGAACTACCACAAAATTTTAGTTTAGAAACAGATGAACTAGACCAAATCATAAACGATACACTAACTACAATTTATGGCAACGACAATAACGAACACCAAAGTATAATCGCAAATAACTCAGAATCAGGAAATACAATTCATAGTTCAAGTGAGAATCCAATTAATGGACTAAAATTTGTCGACAATAGAATAAACATAGCAAAAAATCAAATTATTCTTCACTTCTCAAATAACCCATTAGAAATAAAAGTTAAAAAATTATTTAATCACCAAAAACAGAGATTCATAATAAATATTAATATAGACAAAAAAGAAGAACAATTATTGGAATTTTTAAAGGGATATATAGTACCAAAAATTAAATACTTAGTATTAATTCCTAAACAGCACGAACAAACATTGAACCACATTATCCAATGCAAATTCGATTCAAATACAATAAATCTGACAAAATGTAATAAACTTGTAGAAGATATTGAGAATGAAGAAAAACAAACTCAAATAATCTTTGATAACCACAACGGATATTTAAATCATAGAGGAATAATGGCGACTTACAGCGATCTTAAAGAAAAGTATTTCTGGCCTAACATGCTCAAAGATATTACAGAAATTATTAATCAATGCAGAATCTGTAAAGAAAATAAATATGACCGACACCCGATACAACTAAATGACAATTTAACCCCCACACCAAAAAAACCTTTTGAAATTATAAACATAGATCTTCTCACATTAAATAAAGAATACTTCATCACTATATTCGACGAATTCTCTAAATTCGGCTTCATTCACCCCACTTTTAATAAAACAGGAAAAGAAACGATGTTAATAATAGAGGAATTCGTTAAAACTTATAGAAAACCAAACCTGATCATAGCCGATCATGGACTAGAATTTAATAATGCCCTAGTAAAAAATTACTGTAACAATCATGACATAAAACTACATTTAATTAGCATATCAAACCCAAAATCAAACGCGGTAGAAAGATTCCATTCCACACTAATAGAACACCTCCGAATATTAAACTCAACAAGTAAAAACAAAGATCTACAAAGAAACATAAACAAAGCAATAACAGCATACAATAATACCAAACACTCCATAACAAAATTAACACCTTGCGAAATACTTTTCGGACAAAATGAACACAATAAATATTTCCAAGCACAAAAACTTGAAGAAGAAATCATAAACGACTACTTCATTAATAAATCAGAAACAAACAAAATAATTAGCAAAATGATTGACAATGAAAAAATAAAAAGAACAAAAGAAAATGAACTGCCCCTAAAAATACCGGAAAATGTTTATGTTAAACAAAACAGTAGACTAATACACAAATATAAAAAACCTATATTAAAAAGAGTCACAGTAGAAAATTATAACCCTATTTTTTAAACGACCTAACACAACAAATTCAAAAACTTTTTAATAAAAGAACTAAACGCGGTTTAATAAACGGATTAGGGAACATAATCAAATCAATCACAGGTAACTTAGACCAAAATGATGCGGAAAAATATGATAATTTAATAGATCAATTAAAAGACAATCAAAAGATTCTCCAAAATCAAAACGGACAAATAATAAAAATTGAAAAACATCTATCAGATAAATTCAACTCCGAACTAGAACAGATAAAATTAAATGAAGATAAATTATCTAAAAGTCTTGACTATACAATACGTATTGTAAACGACCAACAAGATTGGGCAACTCTGATCGAAGCCGACGTAAAAATCAACAAATTATTGATAATCATTCAGAATTTAAAGGACTTTTGCAAACATGTAGAACTAATGATAGTAATTTGCTCACTAAACAAATTAGACACAACTATTATAAACTACGATGACCTAATTCAAATCACAGGAAAGACAGACATTTGGACACAAGTAAACGAAATAACAACATACTGCAAGCACGAAAACGAACAAATCCACATACTATTAACAGAACCAGAACTCTCACAAAATTCTTACCCTTTACGTCAACTTTACCCAATCCCATTTATCCATCATAACAGATTATACGAACTAACAGAACCACCTACATATTTTATAAACAGACATAACAAAAATATACTAATAGAAAGATTCAATAAAGAATCGAATAATGTAAATTACTGCCAAACAAAAGGCATAGAAGTAAGTAATTGTATCAATAGCATAGTAATTAACGAAAATAATGATGACTGTGAAATAAATGAAAAACGTATTAAAAATAACGTAATACATATTCCAAATACCAATAATATAATAATTATTTCTCCGATTAACCAAGAATTAATAATAAAATGCCAAAATAAAAATATAAAGAAAACCTTCCAAGGAATTTTTAAACTTATCAATGACGGAGATTGCAAAATTAACCAATGGACATTTAATGGAATATCAAAAGCTTACAAAGAATTAGAACTTGGTAATGTTCAACTAAAAAAATTCGATACAAAGATAAATAAAATCCATCTAAAACCATTACAAGAATTAAATATTTCACTTTCTCAATTACAAAAAATACAAGAGATAAAGAATCACGAAAGTAACAATCATCATTATTATATAATTTATACCATACTTATTGTAATAATACTTATAGCAATTATAAAAATTTCAATTAGATATTATAAGAATTATAAACTTAAACGTTCAAAAACAATTATAGAATTAAGAAACTTAGAAAAAATGACAGAAAATATGTAAGTTTTGTGGAAAGTTCAAACTTGTTGGGGAGGAATTATATAAGCCGACCACATATAAAAATGCTGAGTCTAGAGTTAGTTGTAAACTTTCCACGAGACATAATCAGGATATGTAACACCTAGATAAAACAGTCTCTCTATGAGAACCAAGCTTGTAACATTGCAATTACGATTAATAAACGTTTTTAAAAACGATATCTGAAAGTTGAAAAACATAATTTATATATATATATATATTTATAAATATATATATATATATATATATATATATATATATATAAATATATATATTTTTATATATACAGGATCTTAATTAAAAAACTGGCCATAGGCGCTTAACGTGGGAAATCAATTGTTCCTTGCGCATAATTTACCAACTTATTTTAGACGAAATACTTCAAATAAATGCTGTAGAGAATTAAATTATGCATCTAAATATGTAATCAGATTTTATTTATGACATTTCATAACTGAAAATTTCATGTTTAGTTATCTGAAAACTTATACTGTATAGGCATAGCCCTGGAATTGAAACAAAATTACAAACAATTATTTGACATTGTATCTGTCAAACAAAGTGTTTGTTTTGTGATTGTCGTTCAATAAGAAATATATTTGAAAGTATATAACAGTTTTCTCATGCAGAAAAGCTTCAGATCATAAAATGGTTCTACTCTGGGCAAACCTACAGAAAAATACGTGATTTAATATTTGTTATCTGGACACACCGACGAATTCCAAGTAAAACCACAATAGAATCTTTTATTAAAAAATTCATAGATACCGGTACGTTCTAATTTAGCCCAGTCAAATTAGAGTTTCACCTCGGAATGAAACGGAATAAGCTGAAAATTTGTATAAACCTTCATTTTGACATTCTCAATGTTGTCTCAAAAGTCTCATAAAGTCACGTTTGAGCGTCCTTAGATATTCAGGGTCAAAGGTCGCGAAAATCAGTTTTTTGGAAATACCTCGTTTCCTGTGCTCAAATCGTATTTATATTTATAATAAAAGTTGTAGAGTATTAAATTCTCTACAAATTTTGTCTGAAGTAAGTTTTTATACGCTTAGCCGTTTTTAAGATCGAGCGAATTAAATTTGAACTTCGTTTAAATTTAATAAAAAGAAATTTTTATTTTTTATGTTACATTTGATATGTGTTACAATAGTGAAAAATCACACTGAATAGAACATGAATATAAGTTTTTATTTGCTTATATGTGTAAATATATGCTTATGCTGTAGTTTACTTAATACTCATATTGCACAGGAAACTGACAAGTGCTATATGTTGACATCTAATAAAATAAGAGTAATAATGATGAAATAAGAGTTACAGCCATACATAATTAGCGCGATGAGTGCGGAGCGCTCAGGTATACATGCCATATACCTAAGTTCTCAAGTAAATTAAGTCTGTATCCTTTCGGTTCAACATGGAGTATCCTGTAATCTTTTAATGTGTGTTTATGTTGAATGCAATGTTGGGAAAAGCCTGTTGTGTTTGTATTAGTTTCTATAGATTTAATATGTACTTTGAACCTAGTTTTAAAATTTCTGCCTCTTTGTATTTATATATATATATATATATATATATATATATATATATATATATATATATTTATATATATATATTTATATATATATATATATATATATTTATATATATATATATATATATATATATATATTTTTATATATATATATATATATATATATATATATATTTATATATATATATATATATATATATATATATATATATATATGTATATATTTTTATATATATATATATATATATATATATATATATATATATATATATATATATATATATATATATATATATACAGGGTGTAACAGCGAAACGAGCTACCTCGAATAACTTCTATGTTATTAAAGATAAAATAAAATCGTATAAGACAATCTTATGCAGGACCAAGGGGGACATCCAACTATAAAAGAAAATATTTTTTTAAACCAGTGGTTCTCAAGCAACAACACAAAGATATGTTTTTTCAAATGAGATGCTATATATTTTGTAAGCCTATTCGATAGAGTATTTTTTTCTGAATTCAATTATGTATTTGTTTTGTACCTTTACATAAGTAAAATATTGAGAAAAATGCGATTGAAAGTTAAATAAATTTTATTTTTATAGTTACTTTTCAGTAGGCTACGAAACAAAATTGAGCTTAAATACAACGAAACATAAATTAAATACATTAAATTATTTGTTATTTACTTTAGAAATAGTGTTATAAAGTAAATAACAAATAATTTAATGTATTTAATTTGTGTTTCTAGATTAAATTAAATAATAAAATTAGAAAAAAAAAATGCTTTAGTGACAAAATATCTCCATATTTAAAACATGCTCACATTTCCATTTTTTAATTGTACTTTGTTAAACCTAATCACATTGAGTCAATATCTCAGTCAGTATCATGCCAATGTGCTACTGGGGATATATATTTATATACATATATATATATATATATATATATATATATATATATATATATATATATATATATATATATATATATATATATATATATATAAATACAAAGAGGCAGAAATTTTAAAACTAGGTTCAAAGTACATATTAAATCTATAGAAACTAATACAAACACAACAGGCTTTTCAACAATTTTAACTTTCAAAATTAATTATCTACCGATTATTTCCTAAAGTTGTGATTCACCTGTTCACCTGTCGCTATTTCGTTGGTTACACACCCTTGTGTACGAGTGGTATTCAATTCGTCATTACTCATGTATGGCCTAACCGTCTCGCGTTATTAAGTCTATGGCTTCACCGCCTGGCTTGATGACAAGAGTAATAACATTGAGAATTGAATACAAAATTAATAATGAATTTGTAAGTTAAAATTGAGTGGCTTCGCATAGTGGCTTCGTAGCCTAGTAGTCAAGGCAACCGCCCGGCAAGCGGGAGACCTGGGTTCGATTCCCGGCACACATTAAAAGATTACAGGATACTCCATGTTGAACCGAAAGGATACAGATTTAATTTACTTGAGAACTTAGGTATATGGCATGTATACCTGAGCGCTCCGCACTCATCGCGCTCGATCTTAAAAACGGCTTAGCGTATAAAAACTTACTTCAGACAAAATTTGTAGAGAATTTAATACTCTACAACTTTTAATATAAATATAAATACGATTTGAGCACAGGAAACGAGGTATTTCCAAAAAACTGATTTTCGCGACCTTTGACCCTGAATATCTAAGGACGCTCAAACGTGACTTTATGAGACTTTTGAGACAACATTGAGAATGTCAAAATGAAGGTTTATACAAATTTTCAGCTTATTCCGTTTCATTCCGAGGTGAAACCCTAATTTGACTGGGCTAAATTAGAACGTACCGGTATCTATGAATTTTTTAATAAAAGATTCTATTGTGGTTTTACTTGGAATTCGTCGGTGTGTCCAGATTACACATATAAAATCACGTATTTTTCTGTAGGTTTGCCCAGAGTAGAACCATTTTATGATCTGAAGCTTTTCTGCATGAGAAAACTGTTATATACTTTCAAATATATTTGTTATTGAACGACAATCACAAAACAAAAACTTTGTTTGACAGATACAATGTCAAATAATTGTTTGTAATTTTGTTTCAATTCCATGGCTATGCCTATACAGTATAAGTTTTCAGATAACTAAACTTGAAATTTTCAGTTATGAAATGTCAAAAATAAAATCTGATTACTTATTTAGATGCATAATTTAATTCTCTACAGCATTTATTTGAAGTATTTCGTCTAAAATAAGTTGGTAAATTATGCGCAAGGAACAATTGATTTCCCACGTTAAGCGCCTATGGCCAGTTTTTTAACTAAGATCCTGTATATATAGAAATATATATATTTATATTTATATATATATATATATATATATATATATATATATATATTTATAAATATATATATATATATATATATATATATATATATATATATATATATATATATATATATTGTCACGGCTGGGGGTTGGCTGTGACTTTATTTTATTAAATGATTTGAGGTACCAGCCAAGACTGTAACTCCTGCAGGGTTTGTATCATATCAGGAGTCAAGCACGAAAGGATGTGAAAGGTGTTTACCAATTCATAACACAGTTATACATTGATACGTTTTAGTTTAGTGTTTTATTGAACAAAGGTACTTACAGCATTGCGTTTAATGGGCACATGACTTACACTGAATCTATCGTTTGAGTTTAGAATAAGTTTACAACGTAGTCTGGGAAGACTATGAGAAAGACTGTCCAGCTTGTCTCTTCCCGGTCTCTTATATATCATTTGGATATCCCGGGTGTGGTTTTGTGGTGTGAACGTTATTGTTTGTTAGGCCTACCGGATACTCGTCTCAGAGGGTGGTCTGTCGTTAGATAGTTTTTTAGGTAATTGTTATTATTCATTAGGACCACCGGATGCTCGTCTCGGAGGGTGACCCGTTATCGTTCGATAGTTTTTGGATAATAGTTATTTGTTGATCAGATCCTATATCCTGTATCTAGACTGGAGGTTCAACTAGTTTGGGAATCGTATCTGTGTATGGTCTAGGTATGGCCCTAGCGTGGCACTTAGGGTGGTCTAGGTGTGACCCTAGCGTGGCACGGTCGTGACAATATATATATATATATATATATATATATATATATATATATATATCTATATATATATATATATATATATATATATATATATATATATATATATATATATATATATATATATATATATATATATATAAAGGATAAGGTTGCTCAAGTCTTACCCCTTAAGAGAAAACGCGTATAAAACCTAGAATTTATCAAATAAATAAAAATAAAATGTGTTGTTCACTACCTGCACTAATATTGTAGTTATTTATTATAAAGAAAATAAAAATTCTATATTCTTTCACGTAAAATAAACTTAATCTTTAAAAAGTTACATCTGTACGACTAAAGAAACCGGTTTCCTAAGTCGAATCACCCATAGCCAAAGTCGTACCTAAGGATTAAATTAAGCAACAAATGAATGAAAATTGATTTTTTATTAATTAGTTTATTAGATACATAATCCAACATCACATATATTTTTTTTTGTTCTTTTATCAACTCCAGCGCATAAATCGTGAGCACATAATTTTCATTTCAAGCAATTTATCATGTTTCCTCTCGATCTACTCCACAAATAAAACAAAACCAATTACTTTTCATCTTTTTAATATTTAATACCATTCCTTCTTATTAATTACTGCATTTCTTTTATTTGTCGCATTTTTTACATTTTCATTACAGTACGATATAGGAATCTCATATGGGTACGACTTAAGACACGGCACAAGTTAACATTAAAAGTAAACATAATCAAATATTGAATAAAATCAATACAATCTCGTTTCGACCAAACGATTATATATATTCTTCTGAATTTATATTTAATAAGTAACATAATTTTATCAATAATTAACTTGCAATATTAACTTCCAAACATATGCGGAAAATTATAAAAAAATTGAAATAAACTAACTTGATGCGAGGATTTATAACAAACCACTTTTATAGCACAAAATGACACTTAAAACATTTGGTTGACTCAGATATATATTTCTTTTTGGTTGTATGCGCGGATGTCTGCGCAGTTCGTTCAGAACTCGAGTGGTACGATTTAAGCACTGGTACGACTTGAGCAACCTTACCCTATATATATATATATATATATATATATATATATATATATATATATATATATATATATATATATATATATATAAATATATATATATATATATATATATAAATATATATATATATATATATATATATATATATATATTTTTTAAATCTTCACGGCTTACTTAGCAACGGTGACGGCATCATTGTGACGCTAATTGAAATTAGTATTAAAGCAGGTGCATTTCAAAAAATCAGTTGTTATAAGCAGATACACTCGGTTATACTAACAAGAAGAAGGTTTTGTTAAATTTTATGTTAAATTGTAAATATTAGTTTACTTTTGAATAGATAAAGAATTTACTGCAAAAATAAAACAAATTCGAACAAAGTAAAAGTACCAAGATATATATCAAGGTAGTATTGTTGATTCCATCAAGAGGAACACGTCATTGTCAAGTAGATAGCATCGACACGTTGCAGTCAACGCAGCGCAGCGCTAAGAAAACGGCAGAAAACAAGCAATACTATACTATATTGTAGAAAACTATGGCTTGTGTGGGTATTAGTGATATTGTGATGCCAAATGTAATGCTCAACGAACCTGTAGTAATAAATGATGTAAAGAAAAAGAAAAATCAGAATTCAACAAAGAACAACAACAAAAAAGTAAGTAATTTTTTAAACTAGCGAATTTACGTATTCACGTAACACACTTTAATGCCTTACAAATTATATAATTCTTCACCCTTTAAGAGGCTACTCTAGAGAATCAAAAAATTTGAAAAGTTTTTCTTTACTTAAATGATACTTAATGTTATAAAGCTTAAGTGACAATTCAAATTATTCTCAAAAAAATGTTCTTTACGATGTATTTTGGGCAGATATTAGAAGACTATCGGCGCGCTCCTATATGCAAGCATTCAATCAGAAACTACAACTTTATCATAAACGCGTTTTTGTTGAGACCGTGTTTTTAAAACTGGGCGAAAACAGTACGCCTATACAAGCCAATCAATAGTCATGAATCTTTTGCCATCTCAATAAATAGACAGTTTTATATCGAACATCGTAGAATTTGTTTTAATGTTGCTAGTTTTTTATTTTAACAAATTAATATGCAATTTTTGGTGAAAAATCGTACTCTACTATTGAATCGCGCGTCAATTCTACAAAAATAAATATTTTAAATTAAAATACGATGTCCGAAAGCTTATATATTGCATATTTAAAATGTTGTCATTTTTATCCCAGGCCAATTAGTGTCTGCTCAACCCTTTCGCCCGATTAGTGCTTCCAAAAACCTTCATAGGTTGGATGACACTAGCGCCCACAATTTCATATATTTGGTAATAAAAAAAAATCATAATGTAGTCAAATATATGTTTAATAAAGACATGTAAACGATTTTTATATAAAATGTATTTATTCGTCAAAAAAAAATCTGAAAAATGACCTTTTTTTCTAGCTCTAGAGTGGCCTTACCCCTTACGGGAGTACATAGTTTTTGAAAGTATAAAAATAGTACTATTTTGTTAATTTTTTTTCTGCTTTATTGCTACACTAGCGCATTTAATTTTTTTCCCGTAACAAAGGTGTATACAACAACGTTAAATATCACAATTTTTCAAGAAAAAAAAAACTTATTCTTTTGGTTTTAATTTCACTTATGGCTTCAATTTTATATTAGGTCACGACGCGTTTCGACTGTTAAGTCATTATCGAATGACGAGTTTATGTTAGGTTTTTTGGGCTTATATAGTGGTGGTTAATGCTTATTTCCGGGAATTTGTGTAATGGCCTTGGTCTGATGCGCTGTTGGTTTGAATATTGATGATGTTGTTGTTTAATTTTTCTTTGTATATTTCAAAATTTTCTATTATTTAAGTCTATTGCTTTTATTAAGTTGTTTGGTGATTGACATTGAGTTTATGTGCTCCTTGTATCGGTCTTTAAATTTTCTTCCTGTTTGTCCTATGTATTTTTGGTTGCATGTTTGGCATTTAAGTTTATAGATTCCGCTTTGGTCGTATATGTTTTTGTTTTCAATATTTGACTTTAGTTGGTTTTTCGAATTATTGGTTGTTTTATAAGCGATTTTTATGTTTTGGTTTTTAAATAATTTGGTTAGATAATGTGTTTGTTTGCCTATGTAAGTAAAGGTGGTCCAAATTCTATTTTCGTCTTTATTTTTCGGGTTTATGTGGTTGTTTTTGTTTGTTTTTTATGTTTTTTGTGTATTTTATTGACTGTGTTTCGGTGATAACCATTGTTAGTTGCTATTTGATAAATGGTATTAAGTTCTTGTTTATAGTATTCTTTGTTCAGCGGAATGGTTTCTAGTCGGTATATTAAGCTTCTTAAAGCTGCCAATTTGTGTTGTTTAGGGTGTTCGGATTGCGCGTGGATTATTTTGTCGGTTTGGGTGGGTTTTCGGTATATGTTGTAAGTTAATCTGTTATTAGATTTTATTATGGTTATGTCCAGGTAATTTATTCTGTTATTAATTTCTTCTTCTAGTGTAAATTTTATTTTAGGGTGTATGTTGTTGATGTGTGACAATATGTCGTTTATATTACTATGTTCTGTAATGCATAAGATATCATCAACGTATCTTATCCATTTTTTGATTTTAAATTTGTTTTTTATGCTGGGCATTATTTCATCCTCCATGTTCTGTAAGAATATTTCGGATAATATGCCTGATAAAGGACTTCCCATGGCTAGGCCGTCGTTTTGTTGGTAGTATTGGTTATTGAATTTAAAATAATTTTGGTTTAATATTGTTTTTAGTATATCGATAGTTTGTTTTATGTATGCTTCTTCGTAACCATTTTTGTGAAGTTTGGATTCTATTATGATTAGAGTGTCCTTGATTGGAACGTTGGTGTATAAGTTAGTTATATCGAACGATATAATCTGTGTTGAAGGTGTTATTTTTATTTGTTGTGTTTCTGTTAATAATTCGATGTTGTTCTTGATGGTGTATTTATTTTTGAGGTTTAAATTGGATTTTACTACGTTGGCCATAGTTTTGGATATTTTGTATGTTGGTGCTGTTTTGAAGTTTATGAGTGGTCGTATTGGTATTTCTGGTTTATGTATTTTTGGTAATGCTTTAAGTATTGGTGCTTGAGGGTTCATATTAGTTTGTAAGTATATTTTGTTTTTGTCTATTATAAGTGGTGGATTTTTGATGGTTTGTTTTAGTTTCATTTGGTATTTATTTGTTGGGTCTGATTTTAGTTTTGTGCAGTTGTTTTTGTTTATGAATTCATCAGTTTTTTTAATGTATTCTTCTTTGTTCATTATAACTATAGTATTGCTTTTGTCAGCATTAGTTGTTATAGCGTTGTTATTAGTGAGTTTAGTGTTGATTGATTTTAATAATAGTTTTTGGTTACCTAGTTTTTTATTTCGGCTGTTATTTGTTTCGTGTTTTATTATTTTTTCAATTTGTATAGCTGCTAAATGTCGAGTTCTTTCTTGTATTTCTTCTGGTAATTTTTGTATTGCTTCTTCACTGTCGATTATTAAATTCTCTTTGTTTAATTTTTGGGTATGTAATGTTTCAGTCCTTTGTATAGTAGTTCTATTTCTTCATTAGTGAATATGGTAGATGTTAGGTTTCTTATTCTATAATAATATTATAAAATAAACACTAAATTGCGGCAATATGACGAATCGCGCGGAGGTCCTGATTCCGTATACCCAGGATATCTCGGCAGTTAAGCAGTTGAAACACACAAGCGTACGTTTTTATTAATTCTGAAGGTCAAAGCTAGTCCTTGTCTAACCCGATTTTTGAAATTTTGATTATTAACAAAATGGCGGTCTTTTTCATTTTTAACTTCAATTTTGGGGTAAGAAATTCGTCTTCACAAGTCAAAAAATATTATATCTTTGTAAAGAAAACAAAATCCGCTCGACAAAGACTCTTAAATATAATGAGCTTCAGCAGAAAGAAAGAATAAAGAAAATTGGTCGAGTAGATCTTGATATATCTTGGGGATACGATTTGAAAACATAGTTTCGAGATATAAGCGTTTAAAGTTTTGCATTAGATTAAAACGCAATTAATCAATATTGTTAATAACTTATTATGAATCATCTATTCGAGGCCCATAAAGGGATCCCTTAACTTCCATTTGCAAATCTTGATCCTGTCGACGAAGGATTCGAACCTCCTTTGTCGCGTTCTGCGCGTCGCGCTCAACCTTGCTTATTCGCCGACTATCCTCTTGCTCCGCATATGCATGTGTGAGTTGACCTATACTTATTCTCGTCGTTTCCATCACTTCAAAAATTTACGATAGTTGTATTTTTTGAAACTTTTGAACTTTGCAGATTCAACTTTAAAGCCCTAAAATACGTAAATTTACCAATTTTTGTTTTGGTATTGTCACTGGCTGGTTTTTAGCCAGGGATTTGACCGATTGAACCACTGTGCGTCGTCATAACTTCGTCAGCTATTCGAATTTTTAATTCAAGTTTTGTCTGCGCATTTCTGACAATATCTACTTTTGGAATAAGCAAAAAAAAAACGTAAAATTTTAACCCGAAAAGGTTATGTACGCCCTTAAGCGGCTTGATGCATCGTATGAAGTGGCGACATATTTTTCTCGCTTGCATATATATTCGTCATATCCATCAGATGAAATTTTGCATTCGTCATATCCATTAAATTATTATGTTTTCACGTCATCCATTTTATTCATTTCTTATGAATATGTTTTACATTCTTACCAACATTTTATGACTTTTGTTGAAAAAATTAAACTAAATCCTTATTATTTTAGTTTATATTTATAACAGCTTATAAAAACTAAAATAAAAGTTACAACGAGGAAGGAGAAGCAATAGAATTGTAATTTATAGTTTGTGAGAAATTTCATATTTATTCTTAAAGACACAAATTAGATGACATACAATTTATTCTTTGGTATGTTAAATTTGAAATATGGAGCTGGACATAATCTCGTACTACACTCCTCGCATCAATACCTCGATTTCCTTATAGTTCCTTTTTACTTTCTTATACGCAGTATAAGTAAGTTTTGTTATCATGAAAATTTTCGATTTCGAGATTTTAACGGAAATATACGTTTTGGCCTTCACTGAAACGATTCCTACTATTTTTGGAATGACGTCTGTCTGTGTATATGAGCGTTCTACAGCCTAGACGGTTGAAGGTAAAATTATGGAACTTCAAACTCTGTTTGGGCAGAAAATATCTTATTTTTGAAAACAATATTCAAACCGAAAGTGCAAGTTTACTCTAGTCACTTTTTGCAGTTTCTGCAAATACTCAAACATAGTTGCAATTACAGAAAAAATATTAAGATAGAAATTTTAGATATTTGCATTTTGTACAACCTTTATTTGAATCTTTTTTTCAAAAAAGGTACCGAAAACAAGAAGATTAGTTTCACATAAATCGTATCACCTGTGTCTGTCATTTAATATTTATTCTATGAAATAATTTAGTGAAAACCCCTTTTCCAAAGATGAATAAAATATTATAAATTAGAAATATAGCAATAATATATGACCTAACCAAAATGCGTATAAGAAAGTTAAGTGCAAGCCACTGCAGATGTTTTATAATACACATGGAAGAGTTTCGTTGGTTTAGCTTCTGCAGTCGGTGATGTAAATGAAGGAAAATGTCTTTCAACATATATTTAAAAATACCAAGTAAATTCATGATGCGAATATATCCGTCATAAGCGATACGCAAAACAAGGGACCATGGCGAATATATACGACATAACCACTTAAGGGGTTAAAAAAAGAGTTATGAGTAATATTTGTATTAAAGTCGGCGGTTCTCCATTGAAATTATATTTTATTGTTATATTTAAATATGTGCGGTCAACATAACGTTAACTACTTCACCGAAAATTGGCAGTTTTTATTAAATTACTGAACATTTAGACGAGACTCATTGTTCACCTTTACTTAGACTAGGAAAATGTAAAGGGCCGCACAGGAGATTCGCACATCGTAATTTTATTCTCTATTGTAGAACATCTGCCGTGTCATGCACAAAACTTTCTTATATGCTTTTGGGTTAGATCCATATCATATTTACACTATTTTACTAATTTATAACATATTTCTAACTTTTTTTCTCTAAATTATTTCTTAGAATAAATATTAAATATCACACTCCAAATTAGTTAGGTTTTTCTATCAAGCAATTGACAGGCACAGTTGATACGATTTATGTGAAAATAATTATAATAAGAAAAATTTCAACTGCTATTTTCTTATTACCAGTACCACTTTTGAAAAATAGTTTCAAATAAAGGTAGTTCAAAATGCTAATATCTATAATTTGCATCGCAAAAAAATTTCTGTAATTGTAATCATTTTTGAGTAACTGCAGAAACTCCAGAAAATTACTAGAGTAAACATGCATTTCTGGTTTGAATATTGTTTTCAAAAATAAGAGGTTTTCTGCCCAGGTAAGTACAAATCTTAAGTTTGAAGTTCAATAATTTTACCTTCAACCGTCTAGGTCAGTGGACGGCAAAGTGCGGCTTCGGAGCCGCATGTTGCTCGTTGGCCCTTTAAGTGCGGCTCCGGCACAAATATAAACGGCAGGCGCATCGCGCCGAATGTAACGGTCGGCTGAGACTGCGGGGTACGCGGCGCGTGGATTCTCGCGCGTTTCAACAAGTCTGATTGACGTTGGCCAGAAGTTGCATTATCAACAGTGTTATCTACAGTTGTCGGAGCTTATCGTGTTTGCAAGTGGCTTAGGTACAGGTATTTATTTCATCAATTTAATAATGATAATAATTGTGTACATATATATTTTGATCTTCCCTGAATCGATTCTGACTATTTTTGGAAAGACGTCTGTCTGTGTGTGTGTATGTGTGTCTGTGTGTGTGTGAGCGCTCTATAGCTTAGACCGGTGGTCGGCAAACTTATTAGCCAAAGAGCCAAATATGTAAATTACATCAACTAAAAAAAAATTCGAGAGCCAAATATATTTATTAATTTAGTAAGCCTTTATTATAATTTTAGACCTTTATTAAATTACGGGTTCACTGAATAAAACTTGATTTCATACTTAATGAAGATTTATTTATTGATGAATAATAATATGAAAGTAAATTTACATCATGACAATGACTGATAAACACTTAATGCGAACAATGTCCTTGCATATCCTTGGAAAGATTGAGTAACTCAGGTCTGTATGTTGTTGTTTTTAATTTTAGGCACGATTCCAGGTTCTTATCAATAAAGCGACTTCTCAGTTTACTTTTGATAAACTTCAAGCTTGAAAAAGATTGTTCGCATGAATATGTAGAACCGAAAAGAGAAAGAACAGCAAACGCGAGCTTTCTCAGCTGATCGTAAGAGTCAGGAATACTATTCCAGGCATTGAAAATAGTCATGTCTTCCTTCTCCAGATTATTCAAAGCAGACCACTTGTGTTGTGAACTTAAATCACATTTGTTCTTCTCCAGTATTTCCAAAACAACACACACGTTCAAATTTAGAGCTCCATATCTCCTTGTTTTTTAAATCCAGCAATTGTATTTCAAAGTTACCAATGTTTATGCCAAAAGGAGAAAAATCAACTCAGTTATCGTAGCATTGAGAGGATTTTTGACGAATTCTTAAGTCGCTCTGCTGTTTTTAAATTCCTGAAACCTGCTGAGAAATGCTTCCCACATTTTAATATAGTTGTTTTGAAATGGTGTTTGTCAATAGGGGAATTATTTTATTTGCGATGCTTCAGCAGGCTCGGAAAGTGAAGCAATGTTTCCCTTTCAAACTCTTGAGCAAAAAGGGATAATTTATTTTCGAATGAAATGACTGCTTCTAACATCGAAAAAATTGTGTTTCCTTTCCTTTGTAGTTTACGATTAAGCTGATTTAAATGAAACGTCACATCTACCATGAAATAAAAGTTTTGGATCCACTGATCGTCTGTTAGTTCTAGATAGTGAAAAGCCTTCTCAAGGAGAAATGCTTTGATTTCTGTTAAGAGGGATGTGAAACGTTTTAATACGTTCCCTCTTGATAACCAACGTACCTTATTATGAAGCAGAAGATCAGCGTACTCACTCTCCATTTCAACTAAAAAGTCATTGAATTGGCGATGATTAAGAGCTTTAGCTAAAATGAAGTTTATAATCTTCATCACAAATTCCATAACTTTACAAATTTCTTCCGGAAATGTCTGCGCACAAAGCGCTTCTTGGTGAATGATGCAATGGTAAGCAAGTATCTCGTGATTTATTTTTTTTTCAAAATAGCAACAAACCCTTTGCTTACGCCGGTCATTCTTTTGGCCGCGTCTGTTGAAATCGACACAATTTTATCGAGAGGAAAATGATGTTTATCCATACACTCAATTACAGCTTTTGCGATATCCTCTCCACGCGTCTGACCTTTGAGTGGAAATTAACCTAAAAGTTCTTCTTTAGGACCGGAATGAGACATAAATCTTACAAAAAGCGAAACTTGCGGTATCATTTATGTCATAAGAATCGTTAACTGCTATTGATAAAGACGAAACCAATTTCAGATTTCCATTTGCAAGATGGTTATATTTGAACACATTTTAATTGTTCTATCTTTCACAGTTTCGGCAGACAATAGTAACTCTTTAATTTTTTTTAGAAAAACTGCTTTGTTCTTAATATTCCGAAATAGCTCTTCGGATGCATTTATAAAACAACCTTTTATGTATTCGCCGTCTGTGTACGGCTTCCCTCTCTAAGCAATCTCTTGGTTAACAACAAAACTTGCCATATTAGTATTGCTGGAAAATTGCATCCAGTTATTAAATACAGAAGTTGATGACTCTTGCCTCCTCTGAAGTTCCTGAACTGCTTTTTTCCTGGCCTCACCGGCAGGATATTTAGTGCTAAATGACCCGTGCTTTCTTGTAAAGTGTCTCTCCAAATTTGATTTCTTGTTATGCACGAAATCCTCCTTGCAAATAAGACTTGTCGGATGGCCATTAAATTTTCGAATAAACACGAAATACTCGGTCTACTAAACTTTAAATTCGCGGTTTTCATCTTCCGCTTTTCTTTGTTTCTTTTTGGTAGCCATGTCAATTGCGCCTATGAAAATATTCCAAATTATATTTTTCTAAAGCGTTTAAAGCGTTTATATATATATATATATATATATATATATATATATATATATATATATATATAAACGCGGGGTACGCGGCGCGTGGATTCTCGCGCGTTTCAACAAGTCTGATTGGCGTTGGCCAGAAGTTGCATTATGAACAGTGTTGTCTACAGTTGTCGGAGCTTATCGTGTTTGCAAGTGGCTTAGGTACAGGTATTTATTTCATCAATTTAATAATGATAATAATTTTGTATAGGTTGCTTTAGAAAAATATAATTTGGAATATTTTCATAGGCGCAAATGACATGGCTACCAAAAAGAAACAAAGAAAAGCGGAAGATGAAAACCGCGAATTTAAAGTTTAGTAGACCGAGTATTTCGTGTTTATTCGAAAATTTAATGGCCATCCGACATGTCTTATTTGCAAGGAGGATTTCGTGCATAACAAGAAATCAAATTTGGAGAGACACTTTACAAGAAAGCACGGGTCATTTAGCACTAAATATCCTGCCGGTGAGGCCAGGAAAAAAGCAGTTCAGGAACTTCAGAGGAGGCAAGAGTCATCAACTTCTGTATTTAATAACTGGATGCAATTTTCCAGCAATACTAATATGGCAAGTTTTGTTGTTAACCAAGAGATTGCTAAGAGAGGGAAGCCGTACACAGACGGCGAATACATAAAAGGTTGTTTTATAAATGCATCCGAAGAGCTATTTCGGAATATTAAGAACAAAGCAGTTTTTCTAAAAAAAATTAAAGAGTTACTATTGTCTGCCGAAACTGTGAAAGATAGAACAATTAAAATGTGTTCAAATATAACCATCTTGCAAATGGAAATCTGAAATTGGTTTCGTCTTTATCAATAGCAGTTAACGATTCTTATGACATAAATGATACCGCAAGTTTCGCTTTTTGTAAGATTTATGTCTCATTCCGGTCCTAAAGAAGAACTTTTAGGTTAATTTCCACTCAAAGGTCAGACGCGTGGAGAGGATATCGCAAAAGCTGTAATTGAGTGTATGGATAAACATCATTTTCCTCTCGATAAAATTGTGTCGATTTCAACAGACGCGGCCAAAAGAATGACCGGCGTAAGCAAAGGGTTTGTTGCTATTTTGAAAAAAAAATAAATCACGAGATACTTGCTTACCATTGCATCATTCACCAAGAAGCGCTTTGTGCGCAGACATTTCCGGAAGAAATTTGTAAAGTTATGGAATTTGTGATGAAGATTATAAACTTCATTTTAGCTAAAGCTCTTAATCATCGCCAATTCAATGACTTTTTAGTTGAAATGGAGAGTGAGTACGCTGATCTTCTGCTTCATAATAAGGTACGTTGGTTATCAAGAGGGAACGTATTAAAACGTTTCACATCCCTCTTAACAGAAATCAAAGCATTTCTCCTTGAGAAGGCTTTTCACTATCTAGAACTAACAGACGATCAGTGGATCCAAAACTTTTATTTCATGGTAGATGTGACGTTTCATTTAAATCAGCTTAATCGTAAACTACAAAGGAAAGGAAACACAATTTTTTCGATGTTAGAAGCAGTCATTTCATTCGAAAATAAATTATCCCTTTTTGCTCAAGAGTTTGAAAGGGAAACATTGCTTCACTTTCCGAGCCTGCTGAAGCATCGCAAATAAAATAATTCCCCTATTGACAAACACCATTTCAAAACAACTATATTAAAATGTGGGAAGCATTTCTCAGCAGGTTTCAGGAATTTAAAAACAGCAGAGCGACTTAAGAATTCGTCAAAAATCCTCTCAATGCTACGATAACTGAGTTGATTTTTCTCCTTTTGGCATAAACATTGGTAACTTTGAAATACAATTGCTGGATTTAAAAAACAAGGAGATATGGAGCTCTAAATTTGAACGTGTGTGTTGTTTTGGAAATACTGGAGAAGAACAAATGTGATTTAAGTTCACAACACAAGTGGTCTGCTTTGAATAATCTGGAGAAGGAAGACATGACTATTTTCAATGCCTGGAATAGTATTCCTGACTCTTACGATCAGCTGAGAAAGCTCGCGTTTGCTGTTCTTTCTCTTTTCGGTTCTACATATTCATGCGAACAATCTTTTTCAAGCTTGAAGTTTATCAAAAGTAAACTGAGAAGTCGCTTTATTGATAAGAACCTGGAATCGTGCCTAAAATTAAAAACAACAACATACAGACCTGAGTTACTCAATCTTTCCAAGGATATGCAAGGACATTGTTCGCATTAAGTGTTTATCAGTCATTGTCATGATGTAAATTTACTTTCATATTATTATTCATCAATAAATAAATCTTCATTAAGTATGAAATCAAGTTTTATTCAGTGAACCCGTAATTTAATAAAGGTCTAAAATTATAATAAAGGCTTACTAAATTAATAAATATATTTGGCTCTCGAATTTTTTTTTAGTTGATGTAATTTACATATTTGGCTCTTTGGCTAATAAGTTTGCCGACCACCGGTCTAGGCTATAGAGCGCTCACACACACAGAGACACATACACACACACAGACAGACGTCATTCCAAAAATAGTCAGAATCGATTCAGGGAAGATCAAAACGTATATTTCCGTTAAAATCTCGATTTCGAAATTTTTCATGATTACAATACTTACTTATTCTGCGTATAAGAAAGTTAGAAGGTATATAAAACTACAAACAATTCATGAAGAAATACGATTTATGTCATATACTAACAAATGTAGTGGTTCACAAAATAATTATTTTTCAATATGCTAATAAAATTTCTAAATTAGTGCTGCGTGTATGTACTCATCATTTATATACGCAGTTTAATTAGATCGTTCGAATTAAAAAAAATTTGAAAAATTTCAATTCTTTATAAATTCCAACGCTATAACCAAAATGCGTATACGAAATTATAATAGCGTATACGAAAGTATATTACCACACTTATGCACAGATAACTTAAATTAATTTTAAAAAATTTTTGAAGTTTTGATAAACGTAATAAAAAGATCGTCCGCTAAATATATTCTAATCTTGTACAAATGAAACAATCAGCAACAATACACGAACCATTCAATATAGGATCAGATTTCTTATCGAGATAAAACGAAAACGGTCGAACATGTATGATTTTAGTTAGTCGCGAAATAGCGTGTGACATCTTTATGGTAGCCACAGAGAGTAATAAGAAACATAGCCACCATTGGAGAGAGTTTTGTTAGATTAGAAATTGTCATATTTGCCGCTGTTCTAGATGTCGCGATCGTCGCGATAATAAAACATCTGCAGTGTCATGCACCGAACTTTCTTATACGCTTTTGGGTTAAACCATATCGTAGTTTCATTATTTTTCTAATTTATTATATTTGTTCTAACCTTTAGATTGTTTTTGCACTAAATACAATTCTTATATTATTATTTTTAAATATTAAATGTCAAACTTCAAATTATTTAAGTCTATTTTGTTAAACAATTGACAGGCGCAGTTGATACGATTTATGTAAATATAGATATATTAAGCAATAATTTATTTTGAAACCAGTACTCTTTTTGGAAAAACAATTTAAACAAAAGTTGTGCTAAATATAAATACTTTTAATTTTTGTTAATAAAATTTTTCTGTAACTGTAACCATTTTTGAGTAATTGCAGAAAATGCAAAAAATGACTACAGTAAACAGGCACTTTCGGTTTGAATATTTTTTTCAAAACTAGAAGGTGCACACCTCAAGCATATTCCGATCTTAAGTTTAAAGTTTCATAATTTTAGCTTCAACCGTTTAGGCTGTAGAGAACATACACACACACAGACACACACACACACACACACACACACAGACGGACGTCATTTCAAAAATAGTCGGAATCGATTCAGGGAAGATCAAAACGTATAATTCCGTTAAAATCTCGAGGTTGAAATTTTTCATGATTACAATACTTACTTATACTGCGTATAAGAAAGTAAAAATTTTAAAAATATGAACGAATTAAATGTATATAAATTTTAAATATTTACTTGTTATTTTACTAATCAAATAAAAATTTATGATGGGTTTAGACTGCATTTTTTGGACAAACAAATTATCTATTTATAAGTACGTTTATTGGAATCCATTTTGTAAATAATGTAACATTTTTATCGTGCAATACGTCATACATGCAATTATGTTATTGTTCTTCATTGATTTGTCCACTGTTATTTATCAGGAAGTTCTTTTGTATTTTATATTATTTATCTCTAACAAGTGTTTGTTTTTGAGCAATTCCTTTTTTTGTGGCATGTAGGTATTAAATCACAAATAAATAGTAAACATTTGATATGAAGTCTATAATAGTTTGTTCGTAGTATGCATTTAAATAACCGATTCTGTTGTATTCCCGGATGCTTTCATTACGGAAAACGATTCGCCTGTTTTCCGAAAGACAGAGCACTTTTCCAAATTTGGTTGGAAAAAATCAACAATCTGCGACTGTACGTTATTTCACCTGCACATGATGTTTATAGAACATATCGTGTATGTTCAAAACATTTCGAGTGCGGGTGGATTAGTCCTTGCGCTTATCCTGGCGCAATCCTATTCAACGACATGCGACAGAAAGCCATCGTAAGACGTTGCGGAGGAAAAACAGAAAGTTTTTTTGTCTTACATGGGTGCGTATGAGAAGAATGTATTAATATCAAAACCATATTATTGAAACAAGAACTTATTTAAATGTTAAACAATGGTTTAAAGATTGCGATGATTGGATAAAATTCATTTGTAGCTTCATTTAATATGTACTTATTAAAATTAGTTTTCTTTTATAACTATGAGCATTTACTTGTTCCATTATAAAAACTACTTGATCGAATATAATGCATATTCGTTATTCGGTTGAAGAGCCAAATACGAATATTATTTTGTTTGTGTTATAGCAGAAATTGCAAAAAATGACTTCCTGTTGGAATATTCTTTTCAAAATTTAAAGATTTTCCTGCCAGGCATATAAAAATCTTAAGTTTGAAGTTTCATAACCGTATCTTTTACCGTTTAGACTGTAGAGCGCACACAAACACACACACACACACATACACACATACAGCCTGACGTCATCTCTAAAATAGTCAGACTCAATTCAGGGAAGGTCAAAAGTTATATTTCCGTTAAAATATCGAGATCGAAATTTGTCATGATTGCAATACTTACTTATACTGCGTATAAGAAAGTAAAAATATCGGGCCGAATGATCAATGTGATTGACAGAGGCTTTAATTTAACAAGTGAAGTCCAGCAAAGTGAAATATGCAATAAAGTGAACTGCTTGCATACGTTCTTTGCCAAAACGAATCACTCTTGCAGTCAGAATCTTTTATTTTGTGTACCAATTTTTTATACTATGTATTACATTTGTTTCACCGCCAAAGAAAACTAATAAATAAACATATATCTTTTAAAAACGTCAGAATAAAAACAACGTGAATTTTAATTTAATTATGAGAAAAACAGGGACGTATATTAAATATATAACATTTAACAAACAATTGGGCATTATATATCTGACGAACTGTCAATCTCATGAAGCTAATGAATGTGTAGAATTAGGTTAAGTTTCGCTCCGCTCGTTTGATCACTATTGATTGTCAGAGCCATCTACAATTTACTTGTCAGCGAGCAAATCCCGTGAACAATAGTAGTAGATAATTATAGTAGAGCTTTTCATCGTGACTGTAAAGTTGTAGATGGCACTGACAATCGGTTGTGCTGGCCATGGCTGAACCGGCACGAATATTTTAGCGCGACAAAATTTAAATATAGTTGCATTATAGTTTTGTTATTTGAACTTCCTCAATTTTTGAAGGCTTATATTAATTTATTTTATATTGAATGAAGCATTAACGCTTTAACGTAAAATTAAATTGATTTAACTTAAAGTAATAATATAAATTTTGGTAACAATACACATAAAATAATATCTTTCATATATTTAGACTTTACAGTGTCTCTGCAACTTTTTTTATGTAAATATATGTATTTTGAGGACAGAAAGTCACTCTCTACAAAGTGATTTTTGCAAAAACTATGTTTAAAGGTTAACTTTATGTCCGTCCTTATATACGGTTTTTACCAAGCCGCTGCCACTTCGGAATCTTTGGGAACCTTAAGCATACGCATTTTTTCCAGGTTACTTCTGTAACGGGACGTACACCCAATCACGGCACAATAATTTGGCATTTTAGATCTGATGAACTGTCAATCTAATAATATAGCGTATTAGGTTAAGGTTCGATCCGCTGTTTTTATTGTCAGAGCCGTCTACATTTTTCTCGTCAGCAAGGAAAACCCGTCAACAATAGAATTGTAGTTTAATTATTTATCTAATTTATAATATTTGTTCTAACCTTTAGATCGCTTTTAAAGTAAATATATTTCTTAGAATAAATATAAAACGTAAAACTTCAAATTATTTTGCTAAAACAATTGACAGGCACAGATGATACGATTTATGTAAATATTAATATAATATGAAGAAATTTCTAGAGCCATTTTATTTTTTCCGGCACCATTTGGGAAATAAAGTTTCAAATAAAAGTTGTACAAAATGCAGATACCTATAATTTTTGTTTTAATAATTTATCTGTACCTGCAACTATTTTTGAGTAATTGCTGAAACTGCAAAAAATGAGTAAATTTGCACTTCCGGTCGGAATATTGTTTTCAAAAATAAAAAAATTTATTGCCAGGCACATACAAAACTGAAGTTTAAAATTTCATAATTTTCGCTTTAGCCGTTTGACCTGTAGAGCGCTCACATACACACACATACACACACACACACACAAACACACACACCCATACACACACACACACACACACACACACACATACATACACACACAGACGGACGTCATTCCAAAAATAGTTGGAATCGATTCAGTGAAGGTCAAAACGTATACTTCCATTAAAATTTCGACATCGAAATTTTTCATGATAACAATACTTACTTATTCTGCGTATAAGAAAGTAAAAATGGGCGTAAAAATATTTTTATTTTTCATATATTCATGTTAACTGAGCGCATAATTCGCTGCTGCACATTCGCACTGCGCATGTGCCAGAACAGGTCCCATGACGAAGAGAATAATTAAATATTTCAAATTGAAAATACAGCTTTATTAAAAATCATAAAAAGTCATTCTATTGCTCCTAACATATTGATTTTCGCTTTCTTATACGCAGTATAAATAAGTATCATGAAAATTGTCGATCTCGAGATATGATCAAAAATATATCTTCTGACATTCCCTAAATTGAGTTTGACTATTTTTGAGATGACGTCTGTCTACCTGTGTGTGTGTGTGTGTTTGTGTGTGTCTGTCTGTCTGTCTGTCTGAGTGCATGTGTGCGCTCCTATTTTTGAAAGGAAATTTCCAACTGGAAGTGCAAGTTTATTCTAGTCATTTTTTGCTATTTCTGCTATAACTCAAAAACAGTAGTTCTTACAGCAAAAATTGTAGAAATGAAAATAAAAGTTATTAACATTTCGCATAACTTTAATTTGAAAATATTTTTCAGAAAAGGTACTGCTTACAAAAATAATGTTATTTTCTATATAACATATATATATAGATATATATATATATATATATATATATATATATATATATATATAAATATATATATATATATATATATTTATATATATATATATATATATATATATATATATATATATATATATATATATATATCTTTATATATATATATATATATATATATATATATATATATATATATATATATATATATATATATATATATATATATATATATATACAGCGCTTAATATTGTAGTGCTTACACCACACTAAAGTTATTCTGAGTTTATCCCTCGTGCTGTACAGACGTATTAACTGAAGTTAGTCCGGTATAAATAAAGTTCTAATCATTGCTAAAAGCAAGTTCGCTATTGTTTAAATAATAATTAAACCTCTCATACAGGCAAACTGTATGCACAATACGTGTGAAAATAACCAAAGTGCTCCAAAATATTAACAAAAATTGAGCCTTAGGGCAAAGACACATAAGGTAAACCTTAGGGTTAACCCTTTTACCTCAAAGAAAAGCACCCTAACAGGATCACCGTTGTCAGTGGCGTCCCTGGAAAGCCCTCCAGGTACTTTCAACTTTTTCCACCAGGTACCTACCCCAGAGAAGGACTTCGAATCCAGTGGGGAAACCATCACTTCAATGGAGGAAGAAGACCCTCCACTCTCCACGAGAACCACGTGGATCCAACCCCCAGCACTAGCGGCATAGGTCTTTTCCGGGTAAGTGCCCTATTCCACACCCAGAAAGCCCAGGTAAGACCTAGGGATGACAGCCTACCCCCACATGGAAGGAAATTCAAAATGCCCAAGAGGAAAACCAAGGCTCCGACAAAGACAAAGATGACAACAACGCATACCAAAAACAGATTCCACTCCTTAACTGACCACGAAGACTCGGGCACAGACCAATACGACAAAGACATCAACGAACCAAGAACTAAAACACCCCGGCCACCCCTCCTATAATAATACCAACCATGACTAACAACCCGACCAAATTGACAACATACATACAAAAATTCACCAAGCAAAGGTACCCCATCAAATACTCAAATAACATCACAAATATATACATACATGAAGAACAAGAACGACAAAAACTAATAACATAGACTCATACTTCCAATATTACACCTTCACCAACAGGGAAACAAAAACAAATGCATTCATGCTCAGGGGTTTGGATAGTGCTCCGGACATCGAGGAGCTGCGCACAGAGCTCACCACGCTGGGAATTGATGTTCATAAACTGTTTCGAAAGTGAAACACAAGAGGCCCCCTCTACCTAATCACAACGTCCATCGCACACATCATTAAATCACTAAACGAAGAAGCGAAATACCTTTTCCATGTGAAGGTAGAGTGGGAGCGTTACGTGAATAAAAAACACGTGATCCAGTGCTACCGCTGCCAGCAATGCAATACAGCGAACTGTAGGCTCCACCACGGTGCCTCAAGTGTTAGCAAGGCCACCTTACGCAAAATTGCACCAAGACCCCGGACACACCAGCTATATGTGTCAACCGCACAGGCCCACACCCAGCAAACATCAAGGAATGCCCCGTCTACCTGAACAATATTAAAATCATGGAAGCAAATAGACCACTGACCACAGACTGCTACATACATTGACGCACCAACCCCATCCAACAATCATTGTAAGACAACCAACCCCAAAACACAACCTATGAAACAAAACACCCTTTATAAAAATTAAGACTTCCCAGCGCTCCCAATTCCAAAACAAACAAAAACCCACTCCTCAATTAATCCACAACAACAACAATCATAACAACAGTATCTGATACAGGACACCGAAGAAAACAACGACATTGACGAACTAACGGAGTAATTTTCTGAAATGGAAAAACTTAAAAACACAATTAGCATCACCAACATGCTACGAGCATGAAAAGACCTAAACAACACACTAAGCAAAGCTAAAAACTCCAACGAACACTTCACAATACTCCTGTCATTCACAAAAAATGTATACACCTACAACATTTAAACACAAAAAACACTAAACATCTGTTCATGGAACGCCAATGGAGTTATGGGTAAGGTAGGTAAACGTATATACTTCCTACAAACACACAATATACATATTTGCCTACTCAACGAAACAAAACTCAAAGATTCACACAAATTTAAAATACACAAATACACTAACCGACCTCAGCAGAATCCAGTACCCGCTGGGGGCGTTGCGGTGTTAGTCAAAAACAACATACCACACATACTCACACCAAATCCACACACTACATTAGAAACTCTAAATATAACACTTACAGACAACACAGTAATCTACGCTGTCTACAACAGACCAATATACAACTTCACACGCACAGTTTTCAAAAAATTATTACACAAACACAAAACATTAGTGATTGGCTACCTCAACGCTAGACACGCGGACTGGGACTTTATTACAAGCAACACAAACAGCAACACACATAAATCATACATAAAATCACACCTCGCTATCATACAACACCCAAACACCCACACACACTACCCCGAAAACTATCGACGTAATCATTAACAAAAATGTACATAACATCACTCACCCCATATCATTACCCGAGATTAACTCAGATCACAATCCAATCATATTCCAACTAACCAACCATCACATAGAAAACACCACTAAAACAATCACATCATACAAACACACATAAATTGGGCGCACTTCCGTAAAAAACTTGACACGGCCATCAACAATCAAATACACACCCCACAAGACATCGATGCACAAATAGAACACTTCACAAATGCCATACACATTGCAAAACGGAAACACACAAACAACATTAACTTGCCACCACACATAACACAATTAATTAAACAACGAAATCACATCTGAAGACTATGGTAGAAAACACACACATCCATACACAGAATACACCTTAACACATTAAACTCACAAATCAAAGCTCAAATAAAAAACGCACAAAAACAACACATGGCCCTTAAAACTCGCCGCTCCAACCCAAATGATAAATTTCTCTGGCAGCTGACGAAAACACTCAAAACAACCTACACCAGGATACCAACTCTCATACACAACAACGTAACAGCTATCACCGACGAAGACAAGTCAGAGATTATAGCAAACACTTTTGAACAAATACACGTAACACGCAAGCCAAACACACCTACACAAGATAAAATCACACAAGACACACTGCAATATTTAAATACACCACATCACACTGACACCAAAACGCTGGCCAGATTCCTTACTACCCCATCCGAATTAACCAAAATAATTGAAACCCTACCCAACCGCAAAGCTCCTGGCCCCGACCAAATAGAAAACCGTATCCTAAAAAACCTCTCAAGAAAATCCATCATCCAACTCCACTACATAATAATTTCTATAATCAAACTGCACCACTTCCCTGCTGCCTGGAAAACTGCTTCAGCTCGCCCAATCCTTAAACCAAGTAAAGTCCCATCCGCTCCTACAAGTGATCGCCCCATAAGCCTATTAAACACCCTATTCAAGCCCACCGAAAAGATCATCCTCTCCCGGGTCGACGATATCGACACAGGACAAAAACTCACACCTGACCACCAGTTTGGTTTCCGAGCCAGACATTGCAAGGAGCAGCAGGTGTGCAGGATTGCCACCGATATCACGACACAATTCAATAAAAATTAGGTCACGAACATGACCATACTGGACATACAGTCTGGACAGTAGGACTCGTGGCCAAACTTATCTTCTTCCAATTCCCTCCTACTTTAACCAAATTGATCTACTCTTACCTCACAAACCGATCCTTTACTACCAACATTAATAATTCCCTGTCAAACCCTAAACCTATCGTAGCAGGAATTCCGCAAGGCAGCGTCCTTGGTCCTTAACTATTTAACCTGTACATAAGTGACATCCTCACATTCTCTAATACACAAACAACCCAATACGCAGACAACACAGCAATATACTCACATCCAAGTAGCCAAAAAAATAACACAAATACACATAAACATATTATAATGTTACTGGGACACGTGGAAAATATAGATAAACGCTAGCAAAACCAAAACCATAGTCTTTACTCCTCCTTGTTAAAAATAGCTCCGTAACTGTAAAAAATACACTCCTCATTTATACATCTATCATTCGCCCCATCATTATGTATGCGGCCCCGGTCTGGTGTAACGCACCGGTCACTACCACACTACCACTGCATTGCCATCAGAACAAATGTCTTAGACTCGCGACCAGCTCTAGAAGATACACACGCATTACACAATTACACGAAGACACTGACATACCTTACATCCAAGACACATCACAAAAATTTTACAAAAACACACAATTTAATTCACACCCTCTTATAAGAAACATCACTCAAATTCGCGACAACAACACCACATGTGACTCAAACACAAGCTCCCCTTTCAAGACTCACCCATATTTCATGAGGAGTTCCATGAGCAGAATACCTAACAATAACAAACACAACAGTACCTTACAAAACAGATCACAAAATAAAACATCTCCCACAGACATAAAAATGTACCATCATTCATCTACAATGTAATGTTATGTAAAATATATGTGATTTTAAATTAGTTAAATTAGTTAGTAAGTTTTAACAAAAATAATTTTCATTACTCCGTAAAATTAAATGAGTTTTTGGTAATTCCTTTTCACAAATTACAAACACAATACACAAATAAAAATAAAAATTATTACAAAGACAATTACATAATGTTCAAGTGCACAACGCAATCACACACATACACTCCCCACTTGAGTAGGAGCTCTGACAAAACCAACCATGTTGTCCAAACATTAGTTCTGAAGAAAAATTATGTAATATTATTAATTAAAATAATAAAGTGATTGAAAATGAATGAATGATGCACTAAAGTTTGTTACGTTTTCAATTCGGTTAACGGCCTTAATTGGTCAGTATTCAGGGTAACATGGGTGTATGGTGATTGAAATTCGAGTTTCCGCACGAAACAAGGGCTACAAAATCATGCAATGAACGTGCGAACTCTGATTTGACTCTTGAAATGGGACATAGAAAAACCTTTTTCTGTACAAGGCAGACGCTCTCTGTGACCGCGAATTTTGGAGTGGATATAGTTAGAGATATAGTGTCCCTTAGTGGAAATTGTGAAAACCCAGCGAACTATACGTTTGGATTCTGTGAGAGATTCGCGACCGTAGAATTTGTATTCCGCGGGCTCAGCCTGGATTAAATTGGAGATCGCCTCATCAAACCTCGAAAAGCCGCCCAACATCAAAGGCTTTCACCTCCCAATATAACTTTTATGTTAGCTGGGAACCTAAAAGTTAGTTCTACTCTGACGCTTGGCATCTGGGACTTTGTCCGCACGTGGAATCCACGTTGGTTGGTGTTCGGCTGGAGATTGTCCGATTTGTCGCATTGTGGAAAGTGTGCGCCGTTTCCACTCTACCGCCCAACGGATCCCGAGTCGAAACGAAAGAATGAAGTCTTGCGATCACCGTAGCAAACGAGACGCGACAGCTGTAGGTCCGCGTATCGCTCTCCCACCACTGCCAGAGAAGCGAACTCCAATATCTTATTTATAGTTATTTTGTTTCTGTTTCTTCTTATGGTTTTTGTTATTGGCATAGCTGTCATTATTATCATACTATTAAGGTTGTTACTCGGTCCGCGTATTGATTAATATTATCCTTGCAATGTCTGGCTCGGAAACCAAACTGGTGATCAGGTGTGATTTTTGGTCCTGTGTCGATATCGTCGACCCTGGAGAGGCTCATCTTTTCGGTGGGCTTGAATAGGGTGTTTAATAGGCTTATGGGGCGATCACTTGTAGGAGCGGATGGGACTTTACTTGGTTTAAGGATTGGGCGAACTGAAGCAGTTTTCCAGGCAGCAGGGAAGTGGTGCAGTTTGATTATGGAAATTATTATGTAGTGGAGTTGGATGATGGATTTTCTTGAGAGGTTTTTAAGGATACGGTTTTCTATTTGGTCGGGGCCAGGAGCTTTGCGGTTGGGTAGGGTTTCAATTATTTTGGTTAATTCGGATGGGGTAGTAAGGAATCTGGCCAGCGTTTTGGTGTCAGTGTGATGTGGTGTATTTAAATATTGCAGTGTGTCTTGTGTGATTTAATCTTGTGTAGGTGTGTTTGGCTTGTGTGTTACGTGTATTTGTTCAAAAGTGTTTGCTATAATCTCTGACTTGTCTTCGTCGGTGATAGCTGTTACGTTGTTGTGTATGAGAGTTGGTATCCTGGTGTAGGTTGTTTTGAGTGTTTTCGTCAGCTGCCAGAGAAATTTATCATTTGGGTTGAGAGCGGCGAGTTTTAAGGGGCATGTGTTGTTTTTGTGCGTTTTTTATTTGAGCTTTGATTTGTGAGTTTAATGTGTTAAGGTGTATTCTGTGTATAGATGTGTGTGTTTTCTACCATAGTCTTCTGATGTGATTTCGTTGTTTAATTAATTGTGTTATGTGTGGTGGCAAGTTAATGTTGTTTGTGTGTTTCCGTTTTGCAATGTGTATGGCATTTGTGAAGTGTTCTATTTGTGCATCGATGTTTTGTGGTGTGTGACACTACTGATTTTTTTTAAAGAATCTAGATTTTATTTTTATACATAAAAGTTATGCGGAATATTACTATCTTTTATTTTTATTATTACAAATTTTGTGTTTTGTTTCATATGTTGAGTTTTGGGGTTGCGTGTCTTCCAATGATTGTTTTAAGGGATTGGTTTGCCAATGTATGTAGTAGTCTTTGTGGTCAGTGTTCTGTATGCTTCCATTATTTTAATATTGTTCAGGTAGACGGGGCACTCCGTGAAGTTTTCCATGTGTGGGCCTGTGCAGTTGGCACATATAGCTGGTGTGTCCGGGGTCTTGGTGCAAGTTTGCGTAAGGTGGTCCTGCTCACACTTGAAGCACCGGGGTGGAGCCTTTAGTTCGCTGTAGCATGTCCTCCTTGCTGGTAGCGGTAGCACTGGATCACGTGTTTTTTATTCACGTAACGCTCCCACTCTACCTGCACATGGAAAAAGGTATTTCGCTTCTTCGTTTAGTGATTTAATGGTGTGTGCGATGGACGTTGTGATTAGGTCACATTCGAAACAGTTTATGAACATCAATGCCCAGCTTGGTGAGCTCTGTGCGCAGCTCCTCGATGTCCGGAGCACTATCCAAACCCCTGAGCATGAATGCATTTGTTTTTGTTTCCCTGTTGGTGTAGGTGTAATAATGGAAGTATGAGTCTAAGTTTAGGACAGTTATTAGTTTTTGTCGTTCTTGTTCTTCATGTATGTATATGTTTGTGTTGTTATTAGAGTATTTGATGGGGTATCTTTGCTTGGTGAATTTTTGTATGTATGTTGTCAATTTGGTCGGGTTATTAGTCATGGTTGGTATTACTATAGGAGGGGGTGGCCGGGGTGTTTTAGTTCTTGGTTCGTTGATGTCTTTGTTGTCTTGGTCTGTGTCCGAGTCTTCGTGGTCAGTTAAGGAGTGGAATCTGTTTTTGGTATGCGTTGTTGTCATCTTTGTCTTTGTCGGAGCCTTGGTTTTCCTCTTGGGCATTTTGAATTTCCTTCCATGTGGGGGTAGGCTGTCATCTCTAGGTCTTACCTTGGCTTTCTGGGTGTGGAATAGGGCACTTACCCGGAAAAGACATATGCCGCTAGTGCTGGAAGTCGGATACACGTGGTTCTCATGGAGGGTGGAGGGTCTTCTTCCTCCATTGAAGTGATGGTTTCCCCACTGGATTCGAAGTCCTTCTTTGGGGTAGGTACCTGGTGGAAAAAGTTGAAAGTACCTGGAGGGCTTTCCAGGGACGCCGCTGACAACGGTGATCCTGTTAGGGTGCTTTTCTTTGAGGTAAAAGGGTTAACCCTAAGGTTTTCCTTATGTGTCTTTGCCCTAAGGCTCAATTTTGGTTAATATTTTGGTGCACTTTGGTTATTTTCACACGTCTTATACATACAGTTTGCCTGTATGAGAGGTTTAATTATTATTTAAACAATAGCGAACTTGAAAATAATTGCTTTACCTCCGTTAGTTGTTTCGTCTGGGTGATTTGTGTGGTATGTCTTATATTTTGCTACGTTAAAATAGCCTTTCTCGGTGAAATGTGTTTCTGATACGGGCAAAATATCTATTTTGTTTATGTTTAAGGAGTAATACACTCTGGTGGCATGAAAAACAGGTGATATTCGAGATTTTTTTCTAGGGTAGATAACAATTCATAGTAAGTATCAAATTCATAGTTGTAGTGCTTCAAATCTGATCTTTAAATTTGATATTTTTCGTTATGATCGGGTAGCTGCTGTGGCTTCTACAACAGGTGCAACCTGACACCTTCATCTGATTTTTGTTGATGAGAAATGGATAAGGCTTGCACAATAGAAACAATAACAAAACAATTTTTTTCTTTTATTGTCAGATAGAGTTCCCGTCAGCATACGTAAGATTTTTTTTATTTGTTGGAAAATTTAAAAATGGCGACATTTTGAAAAAACTTTTGTTTTTGACCCTTAAAGTGGGAATAAAATCATGATATCGAAAAATGATTGATAAATAAAAAGGTGTAGGATTCAAAAATCCAAATGCCGTTTACATCGGATGAAACATTTTTGAGATAGAACTCCTGCTAATTTCAAAAACATCGTTTCAAGATAATCGCGTTTTAAGCGGACGGGCTCTCCGAGCGCTTGCGTCAGCGCGCTTGGTGTGCCGCTACACGGGTCCACTTATTGGCCTTTAACTTTGGAATGGAGTATCTGACAAACTTCAGATGTATGTGTGTGAGAGCGCTCTACAGCCCATACGGATGAAGGTAAAATTATGACACTTCAAACTTAAGATTTGTGTATGTCTGGGCAAAAACCCTCTTATTTTTGAAAACAATAGTCAAACCGGAAGTGCATGTTTACTCAAGTCATTTTTTTGCGGTTTCTGCAATTAGTCGAAATCGGTTGCACCTACAGAAAAATTGTTAGATTAAAAATTATAGATACTAGCATTAATTGAAACTTTTCTTCAAATAAGGTACCGGAAACTAGAAAATGGCTATTGAAATTGATTCTCATTATAATGGTTTTAACATAAAAGGTATCAAGCGTGGCTGTCAATTGCTTAACGGAAAAATAAAAAACTAATAATTTGAAGATTAATTAAATTAAAAGATTAGCATATACGAATAGGAAAAAAGAGGTTCATATAAAGATGGCAAGTACGAGCGACTTACCTCTCATTGAAAGGCTGGATGGTCAAAGCAATTACAATACATGGAAATTTCTCATGGAAATGTATTTAGTATATGAAGATCTTTGGAGCTGCATTACGGAAACGGTTAACCATGTGGATGGAGAAAGCGCTGAAGTAAAAAAAAGAATCAGCGAATGGATGGAGACAACGTTGAAACCAAGAGGAAGGATCAGCGGTTTCCAGCTAAGATTTGTAAAATGGTCAAGCTATATTGTCTCGTTCATGTGAGAACGGCCAAAACAGCAATGGAAGCATGGAATAATCTTCGCAAAGTATTCGAGGACAAAGGTCTAATGAGGAGGCTTACCCAATATTTTATTCAATTCAAGATTGGAGCGTCATGCAAGTATTGAGGCTTATATTGCAGATATTATTTGTCTTGCTCAACAGCTAGCAGAGATAAGTGTACCCCTCGACGACGAGTTTATAGGAGTCATTATGTTGAGTGGACTGACGGTTTACTTCGATCCAAAATGTTCGTAAAAAGAAAGTTACTGCAGGACGACACGAAAAGAGCAGTAAGTGAGGTCTCAAAAGATACAACGCTTCTGTCTCACTCAAAGCACAAAAATGAACTATCGAAAAAAGGACGCTTTAAAGGTAAAAAATTATCTCAAACAAGTAAACCAAAAAGAAATTTCAGATGCGTCGTGTGCAACGAACTAATACATCGTGCACTGGATTGTCCTAAAAATCCAAATAAGACATGTTAGAAGAAAACGGACTACAAAAAAATGAGTTCAAGAAGAAATGACAACTTCACTCTACTAGCAGCCCTGTCAGGCAGTTTAGGTGACAATGACTAGTGTATATATTAAGGTGCGACTACTCACATGACAAATCGAAAGGATTGATTTGAGAATTATGCCATATCCGTAAGCAAGAAGGTTCTGTGTGCAAATGAACAGAAGCTGTACAGTACAGGAGTAGAAGTTGTAAGCATTAGACTAAACAATAGAGTAAGCCCCATTACAAAATCTGATGTGACACATGATCCAAATTTTGCAAAAAAATTATTGAGAGTGAACAGGATGGTAGAAAAGCGATTAGTTGTAATTTTATCAGAGACCGGTTGTCAAATATATCATCAAGATGACTGCAAAGTTGTAGGAAAAATTAAAATAGCAGCACGAGAAGAAAATGGAGTTGATAAACTAAATCAAAATTCAGAGAAAGCACATTCTGCAATGACGAAACCGAGTCAAGAATTATGGCACAGAATATTGGCACATCTTGGAGATCATAATTTGAAACTTATTCGAGCAGGTATGGTTACTGGAATTCAATTTTCAGATAAGGAAATGTTAACATGTGCCTGGAAGAAAAACTAACAAGGCAACCTTTTAAGAAGTCTGGAGGCAACCAAGCCAACGAGCTTCTAGAACATGAACACACTAATGTATGTGAGCCAATGTGTGAAACTTCGCAGGGTAACGCTTGCTATTTTTTGACATTCTCCGATGACAAGTCTCGAAAATATTATGTCAATTTTTTAAAGACAAAAGATGAAGTTTTTTGAAATATTTGCCGAATAACAAACTGGAAGAAGTTTGAAAATTGTGCCATCGGATAATGGTAAGGAGTACATTACTCGTTCTCTGCAGGATTTTTTCAGGGAAAATAGTGTGCGTCAACAACTGACAGTAGTGTACACTCCTGAACAAAATGGAATGGCCGCACGAGTCAATCGAACAATAGTCGAGAAGGCTCGAACTATGCTCGAAGATGCCGGATTAAGCATCAAGTATTGTGCAGAAACTATAAACACGGCAGTCTACCTTAAAATGAGATCTCCCACAAAGGCAGTAAGCAGAGCTACGCCAGAAGAGATTTGGAGTGGATGAAAGCCAGATGTAACTCATCGAAGAGTATTTGGATCTAGAGCTTTTGTTCATATTCCAAAACAATTAAGAAAGAAATGGGATTCGAAATCGAAAGATACGCTTTTTATAGGATTTTGTGAAGAATCGAAAGCCTACAGCCTATGGATGTGAAAAATCGAGGCGGAAAAATTCAAAAAGCAAAAGATGTTGTATTCATGTAAGAATCAAGAATCCAAAACGCAGAGATTGAAAAGGAGGAGCCACTGAAAACTGCAGTTCCTCTTACATCACTTGCAGATACCAACATGAAGCCAATACAAACCGAAGATATTTTCGAAGAAACTAGCGATGAAACTACGATCGTGGTGCAGAGGATGAAATTCGTAGATATCCTCAAAGACATAGACGGCCAAAAGAATTCACGGACATGCTACTGTATCGAGCAGTATGTGGTGCTGAAACCTATGGACCTGATGCAGACGAGCCAACTACCGTCAAGGAAGCACTTACTGGAAGAGACAGTGAAACAAAATGAAGTATGGATACTTGTCGATTTACCTGAAGACAGGAAAGCTATTGAAAACAAATGGGTTTTAAATTAAATATCTGCAGTGTCATGCATCGAACTTTCTTATACGCTTTTGGGTTAAATCACATCCTATTTTTATTATTTTTCTAATTAATAATATTTGTTCTAACCTATGGAACACTTTTAAACTAAATATATTTCTTAGAATAATTATAAAATGTCAAACTTCAAATTATTTAAGTCTGTTTTGTTTATTTTTTGATAAACAATTGACAAGCGCAGATGATAGGAGTTTTGTAAAAATAAATATAATACAAAGAAATTTCAAGAGCCATTTTCTTGTTTCCGGTACCGTTTGGGAAAATAGTTTCAAATAAATGTTGTTCAAAATGCTTATATCTACAATTTTTATTGTTAAAATTTTTCTGTAACTGTAACTATTTTTGAATAATTGCAGAAAATGCAAAAAATTGCTAGAGTAAACATGCACTTCCAGTCGGAATATGGTTTTCAAAAATAAGAGGTTTTCTTGCCAGGCACATAAAATTCTTAAGTTTAAAAATCTCATAATTTTCACCTTAGCCGTTTGGGCTGTAGAGCGCTCACATTCACACACACACACACACACACAGACACAGACGCACACACACATACAGACGTCATTCCAAAAATAATCGGAATCAATTCAGGGAAGGTCAAAACGTATATTTCCGTTAAATTCTCGAGATCGAAATTTTTCATAATTACAATACTTACTTATACAACTATGGAAACCAACTGTTTTAAGCAAAACCTCAGCCAACAAATCTTTCATTTTCTTATATAAAGGTTCCATAAGGTTTTATATAGGGCTCTCGTTGATTATATTTTACTTTAAACTATTTCAATTGATGTTATGCATTGTTAAAATGAGTATATTTTTACATAGGTTCCATAATTTATTCACGTTGTACCGATAAAATTACGAAATTTCTAACAACGCACATCTCTATATTTATGCTTTTATAAATAACATTTTTTTTTTGAAAAGATTAAACAATAAACAAAATAGAAATTCGATGACACAAATAGCATGTTTTGGATATATTTGTTGCATGATCTTCGTTTGCCCTAGTTCGTGTGCAGCAGGGTACGGTGCGCCCCTGGTAACATATAGCCAATGCTTTAACTACTTGCGTGTATAGATGTGGGAGGAAAGAGAAGAATTCTTGCACTTGCAAGTTAGTCTGTTTTGCTTACCAGATATATATTCAGTTATTTAAAATGTATAGATTTCATAATAAAACACGTTTGTCGGCAAGAAAAATTAGAGGGCAGAATTTGATAAGCTATTATAAAAATAGGTAAGTAAATATATATTTTTGGCCATATATTTCTTAATCTGTTATATACATACATATCTACATATATGGAAATAGAAGGTAGGAGTGTTGAAGGTTGCAATAAATGACACACAGCAAAGTAAATTATAACAGCTTTTTATCATCCGCTATTGGTTGAAGAGCACAAACGTCTGTACGCTTTCACTGACAAATAGAAACTGCCTCTCAAGAGTTCCTCTGATATTGTTACCAAGTAATGTTTACCTAAACCTAATATTGGTTAGATCATGAAACCTAACATGGGTTAGATATCCTATTAAATGCGAAAGTTAATAGAAATTACTAACACGGCCAAACTGACTTCGGAGCGTCCTCGCGCCGAGAGAAAGACTGCTGTACAAAACAACTTAGTAACATTGCCCAAATTATTAAATTAGTTTTTGCTTGTACTCAGTTTGACCATGTGGAATTGCCACAAGTATTGCTATTACTGTTTATGTGGAATTGCCACAAGAGCATTTATTCAACTTAGTACTCAGCTTGACTTTGAGGCATTGTCACACGTATCACTGTTTATGTGGGATTGTCACAAGAGCATTTATCACTCTTTTTATTTTCTTTTTTCCAACATTGTCATGTACCGCAGTTCAGGATTGCTGCACTCCACTAGCTATTTATTTACTTAGTCCTCGACCCTATATTTGCGGACCACCGTCGCAGCTGCTCGTGGGCTGACACTGCGGTACGCTTACCTTTCTTCTAGAGAATAAAACGCTCGTTTGGTAAGAGTTTCTGGACGTTGTATGGTCCATCATATTTTTGTTTTAATTTCACACCACCCGCTACTTATGTTCCTTCAACAACAAACAATTCGCCCACAGTAAACAATTTAGCTGCGTAGCGTGAGCAATCAAACTGCTTAGCTTGATCGCTTGCGGCACGTGTCATTCGGGCTTGTGCTTGATTTACAACCTTGTTTGTATCGACGTTATGATAGTTTGTCACTACTTCTGCCAAGAATTGATGAGTTGACGGCAGCCTCGGATTGTTTTTGTACTGTAATATCATGGGCGCAAAGCCCGTCGCTGAATGCACCGTGGTGTTGATATCATTTTCAATGTCGAATAAAGCTGTCGCCCATGTCATCTCTTTTTCTATCTATGGAAGCCAAATTGCGAGAACTAAAGAAAATCACCAAGTGGTCCAAGTACAAGGATTCCTGCACAAATGAACGAATACACTGAGCCACACCGTTGATGGAAACGGCAAGCAACATGACCCTTAAAATAGATCCTTGCGGTACACCGTTTTCTTGAATAAAAATGTTTGAGAAGTCATTTCCTACACGAACTTGAAACTACCTAAAGGAGAGAAAGCATTAAAGAAATATAAGAAGATAACAGCTCAAGCCCCAGGAGTTCGAATTGCGCATAATACCAAAGCGTTAAATGGTGTCATAGGTTCGGGCAATATAAAAAAACGCAGCTACTATACGTTCCTTGTTGAGAAAGGCATCGCGGATGGTTGATTCAAGCCTTACCAGGTGGTCTGCAGTGGAACGGTAACGGCAAAAGCCGCACTGAATGTTATCTAACAGGTTGTTTGATTCCAGGAACCAAACAAGACGCCTGTTGATCATGTGTTCCATGAGCTTGCAGACACAACAAGTAAATGAAACTGGGCGATTGCTTGATGGCAGTGTTTTCTCTTTTCCAATCGAAGCATCTGGTAGTAAATAAAAGCAGGTCCTGGAGCGCTGTTGTGAGAATTGAAAGAACGATTTTATGTTTCATCGCCCGCAGATGCAAAATTGCAACTTTGACGTCCTAGATTGATTTTCGAGCGAGAAACTCAGCTGGATAGTGATTCGAATTTGTAATAACCGCAAAAAAGGATGTTATAATATCAGCAACATAAAACCGACAGGTGATAACATTGCAATTGATCTTTAGGCCAGAAAAAGTGCTAGATTTTGATCGACCAGATACTTTTCTGAGCTTCTCCCATACTTAAGAAACTTGAGTGGAGCTTGTAATGGAAGAAATGTTCTGCCATGATTATTTCTTACTCCTCCGAACAACTCTACTAGCTTTTGTTTTGGCTTGGAAGAATTGGATCATATTCTCGGTGGTGGGAAATATCCTGAAATGGCGAAAAATATGTCGCTTTTTTCTGATAGCAATCTTGCACTCACCGTTCCACCAGAGAACGGGTATTCTATTTGAATGAATAGATGTTAGGGGAATACTTTCTTGTGCAGCAGACTTTATCGTATCCGTGAAATACCGAACATTGTCATCCACGTCAACCAAATCAATTTAACCAAATACAGCCAACTCCGAGAACAGATCCCAATCCGCTCGCCTTAAAGCCTAATTGGGACAACGAACATCAGAATCTGAGCCCTGAAAAACTTTCAGAAAGATCGGAAAGTGATCACATTGATGCAATTCCGAGTGCACATGCCACTCAAGCAATGGAGCTATTGCTGCTGACCAGGTCGTTAGATCAATCGCAGTGAAAGATCTCCACCTAGCAGAAATATGTGTCATGCTACTATCATTTAAGATAACATGTGAACTCGCGGTGAATAGGTGTTCCAAACGTCTACCACGTTGATTTATAGTTCTATATCCCCATTCAAGATAATGGGCGTTGATATCGCCCATAAGAATGAATAGAGGAGGCAATTGATCAATTAAATCAACGATATCACGCATATCGACATTGTCGTTTGGCGGAAGATCGATAGAACACAAAGTGACCAGAAGAAGAATAGCGACACGAACAGCAACAGCTTGCAATTAAGAATTTAAAAAAATCTCCTCACAATACACATTTTCTCAAACCAGAATCGCTACTCCACCACAAGCTTGGCCATCAGTAGACACAACAGTACGAAATGCTAAGAAAGCTCATAATGAAGCAGCTCTGGTGTCTTGAAAATGTGTTTCCAGTAAGCGATTGCAAGAGGAAATCTGCTCGGCATTAATAGCTTTAAATTCTGCGAAATGACTTTAAAAACCGTAACAGTTCGAGTGAAGTATGGAAGGCATTATTTAGGTATGCAAGAAACAACTTACTCTGGCCTAGAAAGCGTAATTGCAGTTACTTCTATTGGGGAAGATGTTCTTAAAGAATGAGATCCCTTCATTTTGGGAAATTTGGTAATGGAGGAACTTTAAACAATCGACGTTTCTTGTACCTACATTGCTTGGTCTTTTGAAATTATTTTCGGCGAAGTGGGATTTGTCTTTAAGTTAGAAAATTTGATCTTTAATTTTGCGTTATCTTTTGTTTTAGATTGACATTATTTTGGTAGTTGGATTCGAAATAGGTTTTAAATTTGGAGTTACACTGGATGAATATTAGTTTTAATAGGAGGTAAATTTGGAAGAGTTGTAGAAATATTTAGGGAAGGAATTGTGTTTGTTTAAATGGCAATATATTTTTTAATGACTGGTGTGGCAGCGATTGATGCGAAAGAACGGCTAAAAAGAGGACTAGTCTGAGATTTGAATTTATTGCGGGCATCGAAATAAGAAAGCTTCTTCTCTTTCTGATTGCGTGGACAATCAGAAAAATAATTAGGATGATTACCAGAACAATTAATGCAGCGGACCGGACCCTTACAATCCTCGCCCAAATGTTCCTGCTCATTGCACCGTTGACACACAGCTTGTGCGTCACAACGAGATGCAAAGTGCCGAACTTCTGGCATTTAAAGGAAGGCATAGGTCGAGGAAATTATGGTTTCACAGAGCAATTGTGAAATCCAACCTTAAACTTATCTGGAAGCTTGTCCGGCGCGAAAGCTAAAACAACAGATGTGGTATTCTTTACTTCAACGTTTTTCTTAGTAATAAGCCGTCGACCATTTATAACAGCTAGACTCGCAAGTTTTCACCTACATTCATTCATCTCATCAAATAACAGGTCGTAACACGATATAACGCTTTGACACGTGTTGAGGGATTTGTGAGCTTCGACTGTTATTGGCATGCCAAATAAAACATTTGATTTTAAATGAGCCAGATTTCTACAAGGACTGTTCCATCACGTAGCCGTTTGGTGGACTTAGGTTCTCTAACAGCTAGCTCGTTCAGACTCCTCGCCAAACTGAAACAAGAGACTTCGTAAATAGATTTATCTTCTTCGGCTCTTCTAATCACAAGAAATTTTTACAAAAACTTATTTTTGCCCTTCAAAAAATGTTTTTCCTCGTCCGATAACGCTCGAGATCTTTTTGGCGGAGGGGACCCCATGATTTTTGGATTTCTTACCATGAATAAATAGAAAAAAATTATCTCCTGGTCTCCCCACTCACCACAGAGTTATATTTTGGCACGTCACACCACAAGCTGGATTGATCGCCAGGGCTAATCAGAAGTTATAGTCCCCCTCACCTGGCAAAAAGCTCCAGATCGCTGCGAGCCACTCTCTCCAGCGCACCGTCTGAAAACTTACCTTCAGGATCATGAAACTCACCTTACCAGTACTGAGAACGTAACGGCAAGCCGGTTTATCAGATAGGGTTAGTATCTGACCGCCCGTTTCGAAAGAATCCGAAACCAAAGTAATGTGTTGCGTCAGCTCAACCACCGGTATCACCTTCTCCTTCCTGACGGGTTTCCACGCACGGCAAACACGCGGGTGAGCAAAAGAAAAGGAAAGAAAAAACCGCAGAAGATTGGCCCACTAATCTTCCTATATGTATACAGGATAAACTGTGGGTTTTTTACGAGATACCTTCCTTGCCCATTGGTCATCTCTTACGACCAGCAGAGGTGCTGCGGGTGAATTTTTACCCCCACCCCCAGGGAGTTTACTTCTTAAGTATTTTATAAAGAAATTATAAACTATCGCGGTCGTATCTTTTTTGTATTATTATTTGCTTATATTATAGAAGGTAGGTAGGTAGGATTAAAATTTAAAGGCATATCAGCCTCTTGGGCTATTCACGCCATAAACTATATTATGAAAGAAACTTACTAAATATATGTTATGTAAAAATAAAATTGTAAACTTAATATCTATTAAATGTAAAATATTAATAAATGCATATATAAATAAATAAAATGTACAGGTTTAAAATTGTAAAAATAAATGATATTGTAAAATATTATTGAGTGATAAAAAAAAAATGCGTGTGTAAATAAAATTAATGCCAAAGCTAGCACTTTTAAATAAAGGAAAATAGACCTGTATTCCTGAGGAACAGGACGACCCTGTCAATGAGTGTCTAATGGTCACCAAGGGCCACCGACGGGTCAAGTGACAGACCCGCCCAGTTTTGCTGCTCGTTAAACTGGGAGCACTCCAACAAAACGTGCGCCACTGTCAAAGCAGTGTCACACGTTTCGCACATCGGAGCCTCCTCACGGCACAGAAGATGACCATGCATCCACCAGGTGTGCCCTATCCGGAGTCTCACTACAGCGACCTCCTCCTTTCGGGATGCCCTATGGGAAGAATCCCATGGCCTCACGTTGTGCTTAACATTTTTAAGCTTGTTAGAAACTATATGACTCCACCTTTCCCGCCACTGATTCATGATCAGATGCTTAAAATGACTTTTGCGGTCATCAGCAAGCACCCGATCATAATCGATGGTGGCCTTGGACAAAGCTCGCTTAGCTGCTGCATCAGCTGCTTCATTCCCGCGAATACCAACATGACTCGGTACCCAAATAAAGCGCACGATAGACCCTTTTGACGATAATGTCATCAAGGTTGCTTGTATCTGCTGCAAGAGAAGATGTTTAGGGTACAAAGAATCAATCGCTTTCAAAGCGCTCATTGAGTCTGACAAAATAACAAAAGAATTACGTGCGAGTCTGCAAATATAGAGAAGTGCTTGGTAGAGTGCATGCAGCTCTGCCGTGTATACAGACGAGAGTTTGGGAAGTCGAAACTCACCCACACCTCTTGCCGATATATAAGCACATGCAACCCTGTCGTTGCTCTTCGAACCGTCGGTGTAAATGCGAATCCATTGCCGATAGTTGGCAATGATTCGAGCAAAATCACGTTGGAAAAGAATGGGTGGAGTAGCGGATCGATCCAGCTTTGAAAGCGCATAGTTGGTATTCAGACGGGAAAAGGTCCAAGGTGGAAAGGGGCTTAAAGAAGTGGCTGGGGTTGAAGGAAGTTCAAAATTAACCTCTCCAAAAGTATTGCGAGATCTGACAGAAAAGGAACCCACCGAACGAGCCCTTCTGTCATAAATCTCCGCAAACTGTTGACCAAAGACAGTGTCAAAAACCAGGTGATATGGTTTCGACTTCATGGCTGCCGTGTAGTTCATGGTCAAAAGCCTGCGACGATCATACAGAGAAGGCTCGCCAGCTTCGCACAGTACACTTGGTATTGGGCTGGTACGAAAAGTTCCAGTAGCAAGACGAATACCAGTATGGTGTATCGTATCAATGGATTTGATAACGGATGGCCTGGCAGACGCGTAAGCGATACAGCCATAGTCCAGCTTGGAGCGTATCAAAGCCCGATACAGGCGCAGCATAGAAATTCTATCGGCACCCCACGATTTGGAAGAAAGAACTCGCAATAGATTTAGAGAAAGCCGACATTTTGCCTTCAAAGCCACAAGATGGGCACGCCAGTTAAGCTTCTTGTCAAATAGAAGACCAAGAAAACGGACAGTTTCCACAAATGGAAGATCAGTACCGTTGAGAGAGAGAACAGGATCTAAGTGAAGGTGACGGCGTTGACAGAACTGAATGCACTCTGTCTTGGCCGCAGAAAATACGAAACCTTGCTCAGTAGCCCAGGTATGAAGACGATTGATTGTTAACTGCTGCTGACGCTCTATGGAAGCCATATTGCGAGAACTGCAGAAAATCGCCAAGTCATCCACGTATAGGGATCCCAGCACAGGTGAACGAATACACTGAGCAACACCGTGGATGGCCACAGCAAACAACGTGACACTCAGAATAGACCCTTGCGGTACTCCGTTTTCTTGAGTAAAAATGTCTGAAAGGTCATTTCCCACACGAACTTGAAACTTCCTTAAGGAAAGAAAGCTTTCAAGAAATATGGGAAGATTACCTCTCAAGCCCCAGGAGTGTAAAGTGCGCATAATACCAAAACGCCAAGTGGTATCATAGGCCCGGGCAATATCAAAAAACACAGCTACCATATGTTGCTTGTTGAGAAAAGCATCCCGGATGGTTGATTCAAGTCTTATCAGGTGGTCTGCAGTGGAACGGAAACGGCGGCAGCCGCAATGGATGTTATCCAACAGGTTGTTTGATTCCAGGAACCAAACAAGACGCCTGTTGATCATGCGTTCCATGAGTTTGCAGACACAACTGGTAAGCGAGACTGGCAGTGTTTTGTCTTTTCCCGGCATAGGAATTGGTACAATAATCGCATCACGCCATGGTGTTGGGCAGATACCGGAAAACCAAATGCGATTATACATTTGTAAAAGAAAAGTTTTTCCAGCAGGATTCAAATGGCGAAGCATCTGGTAGTGAATAGAATCAGGTACAGGAGCGCTGTTGTGAGAATCTGAATCGCACTTTCAAGTTCATCCACGCTGAAAGAAAGATTGTAGATTTCATCGCCCGGCGAAACAAAATTGAGACATTGACGTTCCAAGATTGATTTTCGAGCGAGGAACTCAGCTGGATAGTGATTGGAACTTGAAGTATCCGCGAAAGTGGATGTTATAATATTAGCAACATCAGACCGACAGGTAATGACATTGCCATTGATTTTAAGGCCAGAAACAGTGCTAGATTTTGAGCGGCCAGATATTTTTCTGACCTTCTCCCATACTTTAGAAACTGGAGTGGAGGTTGTAATGGAAGAAATGTATTTCTGCCATGACGCTTTCTTACTCTTCCGAACAATTCTTCTAGCTTTTGCCTTGGCTTGGAAGTAATGGATCATATTCTCGGTGGTTGGAAATCGCCTGAAATGGCGAAAAATACGTCGTTTTTCTCGGATAGCAATCTTGCACTCATCGTTCCACCAGGGAACGGGTATTCTATTAGAATGAATAGGTGTTAGAGGAATACTCTCTTGTGCAGCAGACTTGATTGCAACCGTAAAATACCGTCCACGTCAACGAAATCATTTTCACCAAATACGGCCAACTCCGAGAACAGATTCCAATCTGTTCGCTTTAAAGCCCATTTCGGACAACGAGCATCAGAATCTGAGCTCTGCAAAACTTTCAGAATGATCGGAAAGTGGTCACTTTGATGCAAATCGGAGTGCACATGACACTGCAGAACAGATCGTTAGATCAATCGCAGAGAAAGATCTCCACGCGGCAGAAAAACGTGTCATGCTACCATCATTTAAGATGACATGTGTACTTGCGGTGAATAGGTGTTCCAAACGTCTACCGCGTTGATTAATCGTACTTGATCCCCATTCAGGATTATGAGCGTTGAAATCGCCCATAAGAATGAATGGAGCCTCAATCAATTCAACGATATCACGCATATCGACATTGTCGTTTGGAGGAAGATAGATAGAACATAAAGTGACCAGAAAAGGAATAGCAACACGGACAGCTACAGCTTGTAATCCAGAATTCAAAGTAATCTCCACACGATACACATTTTCGCGAACCAGAATCGCTACTCCACCACGAGCTTGGCCATCAGTAGGCTCAGCAGTACGAAATACTGAGAAGCCTCGTATTGAAACAGCTCTGGTGTCTTTAAAATGTGTTTCTTGTAAGCATATGCAAGAGGAAGTCTGCTCGGCATTGAGAGCTTTAAATTCCTCAAAATGGCTGTAGAAACCATTACAATTCCATTGTAGTATGAAAAGCATTATTTGGGTGAGGAAGATTTATCTTGCTCTGGCCTAGAAAGTTTAAAGCTAGTGACTTCCATAGGAGAAGAGGATCTCGAAGATTGAGATCCTTCACTAGAAGAAAATTTGGTAATGGAAGAACTTGAAACACTGGATGTTTCTCGTATCTCCATTGACTGTTTTTCCGAAATAATTTGCGGCGTAGAAGAAGGACTTGATTTATATGTGTAATTTTTTGTTCAGGTTTAACGGTTAATTTTGATTTTGGTTCGTTTATGATTTTGACAGCTGCTTTCGAAATTGAATTTAAATTTTGACTAACTTTAGATTTAGGAATGTAAGTTTTAACAGAAGGCAAATTCGGAACAGTTGAAGAACTATTAGAGGATGGAAGATTATCAGTCTGAACGGCAATAGATTTTTTTAAAACTGGCGTTGCAGCGATTGTGGCGAAAGAACGGCTAAATACAGGACTGGTCTGCGTTTTAAACTTTTTACGGGCGTCGAAATAGGATATCTTATCAATAATTTTGATTTCGATAATTTGCTTTTCCTCCTGATTGCGTGGGCAATCAGAAAAGAAAGAAGGATGATTCCCAGAACAATTGACACATCGTGTGGGACCCCTACATTCCTCGCCCAAATGCTCCTGCTCACTGCACCGTGGACACACAGCCTGTGCGTCACAACGAGATGCAGTGTGCCCGAACTTCTGGCATTTAAAGCAACGCATTGGTCGAGGAAAGTATGGTCTCACAGAACAACTGTGAAATCCATCCTTTATTCTTTCTGGAAGCTGGTCCAGCGCGAAAGTTAATACAACCGATGTTGTGTTTTATACTTCGCCGTTTCTTTTGGAAGTAAGCCGTCGACAGTCTATAACACCCTGACTCGCTAGCTCCCGTTTGCACTCGTCCATCTCAACAAATAGCAGGTCGTAACACGATATTACGCCCTGACATGAGTTGAGGGACTTGTGCGCCTTCACTATAATTGGCATTCCAAATAAGATAGTCGCTTTCAAAAGTGATTTTGTTTGTAAAGCATTTGCCGTTTTGACTAATTGTGTACCATCACGAAGCCGTTTGGTGGATTTGGGTTCTCCCCCAGCCAGCTCATTCAGGCTCCACGCCAAAGCAAAACATGAAACTTCTGAAATGGTTTTATTATCTTCCAACCTTTTGATAATCAAAAATTTGGGCGAAAACTTATTTTTGCCCTTTAGGAAATTTTCTCCCTTGTCACAGAACGTAACGGCAAGCCGATTGGTCAGATAGGGTTAGTATCTGACCGCCCGTTTTGCAAGAATCCGAAGCCAAAGAGGTGTGTTGCGTGTAAGCTCAACCACCAGGATCATCTTCTCCTTCCTTACGGGTCTCCAAGCACGGCAAACACGCGGGTGAGCAAAATAATAAGAAAGCAAAGTCCGCAGAAGATTGGCCCACTAATCTTCCGGTCAAAGTCCAGATGGAACAGTGTGTTTTTAACGAGGTACCTTCCTCGTCCATTGGTCGCCTCTTACGACCAGCAGAGGTGCTGCGGGTGAATTCAAACCCCCACCCGCAGGGGGCTTATATTATAGAACAACAGATAAAAATTCCACATTAATAACTACGTAAATTATAATCGAATCACATTCAAATGCAGATGCATAAGCAGATTCTTATTCATCACTGCTTTCATTCCCATCCAAATTCTTTGAAAAATCGAAATATTCAGATATTCCTTTATCTTTAGAGATAGTTACTGAAAATGTTTGCTATCCAGAAGGGAGAAGAATTTTTGATAATCAATTTTTAATAAGACAACTTACAAATTCTCCAATCATGAACCGTTGATTGTGATTGTGAATTAAGCGATATGACATTTGTGAAAGAAAAACGATGTGGTCACTATAGTGAATTTGAATTTAAATGTAAAATGTATAATTTAACGCTGGACTGCTATAGAAAAACATCTGCAGTGTCATGCACCGAACTTTCTTATACGCATATGGGTTAATACACATCGAAGTTACCTTATTTTTCTAATTTATATTTGTTCTAACCTTTAGATCGCTTTTACAGTAAATATATTTCTTAGAAACAATATAAAATGTCAAACTTCAAATTATTTAAGTGTATTTTGTTAAACGATTGACAGGCGCAGATGATACGATTTATGTAAAAATATATATAATAATCAGAAATTTATTTTGAAGCCAGTACTCTTTTTGGAAAAATAATTCGAACAAAAATTGTGCTTAATATAAATACCTTTAATATTTGTTCATGAAATTTTTCTGTAACTGTGACCATTTTTGAGTAATTGCAGAAACTGCAAAAATTGACTAGAGTAAACAGGCACTTCCGCTTTGAATAGTTTATTCAAAAATAGAAGGTGCACACCTCAGGCATATGCAAATCTTAAGTTTAAGGTTTCATAATTTTATCATCAACCGTTTAGGCTGTAGAGAACATACACACACACACAGACACACACACACACACACACATACAGACGTCATTCCAAAAATAGTTGGAATCGATTCAGGGAAGGTCAAAACGTATATTTCCGTTAAAATCTCGAGTTCGAAATTTTTCATGATTACAATACTTACTTATACTGCGTATAAGAAAGTAAAAAGAATCGGAATTAATATGGACATAGTTCGAAGTATAATTTGCACAAGACAAGGCTACGAACATTTAGCTAAACAATCTGCTGTAATTAATATGCCCAGTCTTTGCAAAGGGACATTGAAAACATGCAAGAGGAAATTAATATAGCATTAAAAAAAGCTGCTGAAGAAGAAGAAAAATATGCCATTGCAGAGGGTAGTTTGGATGATCAGGGATACTCATTACTTACAGTAGTTTGTGATGGATTGTGGGCCAAGCTATCATATATATATCCAACTATAACTCCTTATCAGGTGTAGCATGTATAGTAAGATTTAGGACGAAGAAAGTAGTTTTAGTGTTTAGTGTTCGAAATTCATACTTTTGTATATGTGCTAAACAAACAGCAGATAATTCCCAAACAACACCTGTATCTTATAAAAATTGGACGCAATATGATTCTACAATTGATGCTGACATTGTGGCGGAATGTTTTATACTGAGTGCTGAGATGAATGGAATAATATAAACGATTTATTGGTGATAATGATAGCAGTGTGATGGAAAAAATATTTAAATCCCTAACTTATGGAATCAATATGTTATTTAAAAACATCTGCAGTGTCATGCACCGAACTTTCTTATACGGATTTGGGTTAAATCATATCGTAGTTTCATTATTTTTCTAATTTATAATATTTGTTCTAACCTTTAGATCGTTTTCACACTAAATATATTTCTTAGAATAAATATTATAATGTCAAACTTCAAATTATTTAAGTCTATTTTGTTAAACAATTGACAGGCGCAGATGATACGATTCATTTAAAAATATATATATAAAGCAGAAGTTTATTTTGAAACCAGTACTCTTTTTGGAAAAAAAATTCAAACAAAAGTTGTGTTAAATATAAAAATCTTTAAATTTTTTAAATAAAATGTTTCTGTAACTGTAACCATTTTTGAGTAATTGCAGAAACTGCAAAAAAAAAGAGTAAACATGCACTTCTGGTACGAATATTGTTTTCAAAAATGAAAGGTTTTCTTGCCGGGCACATACAAATCTTAAGTTTAAAATTTCATTATTTTCCCTTTAGCCGTTTGGGCTGTAGAACGCTCACTCACGTTGCACTACGTTTTGATGGATTGCATTTATGACAAATTTGAGTTTGAGAATGTTTGTCACATAAAAAAACATGTTTCCAAGGATTCTTATAATTTTCATCCTTCACCCCTTTGCCGGGGGTATATAGGGGGTAAAAAGGGATAATCGGCTTCATGGAATGAAAAGCTCTTTTTGGCATGAAATAAAAGCCAATGGATAAATTATTATGACCATGACCATTTACATAGCGTTATTCATTTACATTTACATAGTCTTATCATTTACATAATGTAAAAATGCATAAATCATACTAATCGTTTTTCGGATGGAGAATTTGAGATCGGGGTGTTTTTTGGGTCTGTGAGAAAGAATACAGGTACTATCCAAAGAAAAATTACTCGTAGTGTTTTGGAAAAGTTAATTTTAGGGATCGAAGGGGGTGAAAATGCATATGTCGTAAGTATCGTGTTGTTGGATGATAAATTTGGGATCTGGGGTTTCTTGAGTCTGTAAATAAGAATCTAAATTACGAAAAAAAAAAAATTCCGCAAAGGTTTTGAGAAGGGATTATGGTCCGGAATGCCAGAAGTAGAATTAGAAATTTCGCTAAACTAAATTTTTAAATTCTTTGCATATGACAGACAAAGAAAACGCTGAGTTAGAAAAAAATACTATAGGACAGTCTACAAATCAACTTTGGAAACAAGAAAGATTAAATAGAAATACGGCGTCTAATTTCGAAATAATTTGTAAACAGAGACTAAACACTTATGAGAGCACAGTGAAACTTATTTTGTGTAAAGAATTTTCAGGAATACTTGCAACTAAACTTTGAATAGATAATGAACCCTTGGCGATAAAATTATTTGAAGGAGAAAATAAGATTGGAAGTTGTAAGTTGCGGATTATTTATTTCGGATAAATACCCATTCTTAGGCGCTTACCCTGATGGCTTGATTAGGATAAACGCAATAATAGAAGTAAAATGTCAATAATGGGTTTTTAAAACAGTTGCTCAAACATATAATCTGGAAGCCGTAGTGATCGTTCAGCAATTAGGTCTGTTGTATGTGCGCATAGACCAATATGGGCGTCAACTAATAGTGGCTGTACAAGAAGTTAACTGAATGGTACATTCTTAACACTTATTCACAAGCGTCCAATATTAGGTGTCTGTTTGCGAAGGATGGTTAGTTAAATTTTCAATGCAATGAAGAATAATGATATGGTTTTAGAATAGGGAGGCCTGTGATTTTGGATTTCGGATAGACTATTCCCCTTAAGAAGTACTTTCACTCAAAAAATCAAATTTTTATTTTTAATTTATTTTTGGTGCTAAGAATTTCAGGAACATGTGATAAAAATTTCAGTTTAAATTTCCAACAACTTTTAAAATTATACCAGTTTTCATGTTTACGTGTAATTCTATTAAAACCGTTACTTCCGATAGAGCGTGAATCTTTAAATGCGTTTATCTCAAAACTATGTTTTACAAAGCGTTTGACATGATATCTCGAGTAATTTTTAACCGATGCTGAAAAAATTAATTGCATACTATTTTTACTTTCTTATACGCATATCATGAAAATTTTTAACTCGAGATTTTAACGGAAATATACGTTTTGACCTTCCCTGAATCGATTTCAACTATTTTTGGAATGACGGCCATCTGTGTGTGTGTGTGTGTGTGTGTATGTTCTCTGCAGCCTAAACGGTTAAAGCTAACATTATAAACTTTTAAATTTAAGATTGGAATATGCCTGACGTGTGCAACTCCTTTTTTTGAAAATAATATTCAAACCGGAAGTGCCTGATTACTCTAATCATTTTTTGTAGTTTCTGCAATTACTCAAAAATAGTTAGTTACAGAAACATTTTATTAACAAAAATTAAAGGTATTCATATTTAGCACAACTTTTGTTTGAATTTTTTTTTCCAAAAAGTGTACCGGTTTCAAAATAAATTTCTGCTTAATATATATATTTTTACATAAATCGTATCATCTGCGTCTGTCAATTGTCTAACAAAATAGACTTAAATAATTTGAGGTTTGACATTTAATATTTATTCTAAGAATTGTATTTAGCGCAGAAGCAATCTAAAGGTTAGAACAAATATTATAAATTAGAAAAATAATGAAACTACGATATGGTTTAACCCAAATGCGTATAAGAAAAATCGGTGCATGACACTGCAGATGTTTTGTTAAGTTTTTTAGTCAGTGAACAAGGATAATCTATTTTCATTCATTTTTAATATTTTTTTTATAGTTCAATGTATAAAAAAATGATGATTTTTCAAATTTTTCACGTTCTTAGACGCAGTATAAGTATTGTTATCATAAAAAATTTCGATCACGAGATTTTAACGGAAATATACGTTTTGGCCTTCCTGAATCGAATCCGACCATTTTTGGAATGACGTCCGTCTGTGTGTGTGTGTGTGTGTGTGTGTGTGTGTGTGTGTGTGTATAGGAGCGCTCTACAGCCTAGACGGCTGAAGGGAAATTTATGAAAATTTAAACTTAAAATTTGTATGTGCCTGGCAAGAAAACCTTATGTTCTTGAAAACAATATTCCTACACGATTTTTCTAAATTATAATATTTACTAACCTTTGGAACCTCTTTTCACTTAATTATTTCTTAGAATAAATATTAAATGTCAAACACCGAATTATTTCAGTTTTTTGTTTTCCTATTAAACAATTACCAGGCACAGAAGATACGAATTATGTGAAAATAATTATAATAAGAACAAATTTCAATTGCCAATTTCTTATTTCCGGTACCTTTTTAGAAAAAAGGTTTCAAATAGATTTGTACAAAATACTTATATATATAATTTGTACCCCAAAAACTTTTCTGTAAGTCATACATTTTTGAGTAATTGCAGAAACCGTAAAAAATGGCTAGAGTAAACATGCATTTCCGGTTTGAATATTCTTTTCAAAAAAAAATGTTTTCTGCCCAGAGAAATACAGATCTTAAGTTTGAAGTTTCATAATTTTATCTTCAACCGTCTAGGCTGTAGAGCGCTCACACACACACACACACACACACACACATACACATATACAGACACACGCACACATACAGACAGACGTTATTCCAGAAATACTGCGTATAAGAAAGTAAAAATGAGGTTTCTATTTAAGATTGTAATTCTAACCCCGCCTCACCCCCCGGATGTGTGCTTAAAGGATTCATCTTAGTGTCAGTGGATATTCCTCTCGAGAATATTTGATACGTGTGTTGTTCATTTTTGATGTACAGTTTTGATGCGTAGTTTTCGAGATATTTCCAAATTCAACTTAAACTGGACCACATTGTATATACAGGATGTCAATTAAAAAACTGGCCATAGGCGTTTAACATGGGAAATCAATTTTCCTTGCGAAAAAGTTGCCAAATTATTTTAGACAAAAATATTTCAAATATATATTCTAGAGATTAATTTATGCATCTAAATTAGTAATCAGATTTTATTTTAGACATTTTATAACTGAAAAAATCAAGTTAAAGTTTTTTGAAAGCTTATACTTTATAGGCATAGCCATGGAATTAAAATAAAATTAAAAACATGTGTAGGACATTATCTGTTAAAAAAAGTTTGTGTTTTGTGATTATCATTCAATAACAAATATATTTGAAAGTATGAAACAGTTTTCTCATGAAGAAAAGCTTCAGATCATAAAATCGTTCTACTCTGGACAAAGCTACAGAAAAAAAAACGTGATTTAATAAGTGTAATCTGGACACACCCACGAATTCCTAGTAAAACCACAATAGAATCTTTTACTAATAAATTCGGTACATTCAATTTTTAGAAACCAGAAATTAATAATGTCTTATAATAATGAAAAAAATGTCATGGCTTTAATTGAAGCAAACCTTACCCTTAGTTCAAGGGAAATCGCAAATGAATTCGAAATGGGCTATGTATCATTTTACAATATTTTTGAGACGTATAAATACTATCCTAGTTTAATTGCCATTAGGAACTTCTTCCAAATGATTTCGATAAATCGTGATACCTTTTGCGAGGCTATAATGGAAATGGCAAATGAGCAGGGCCAGTGAAACGTATTAATTCCGGCTGGGTAGTACTATGGGTGGGGGAGTGGAAGGCGGGTCATATAATTTTTTAAGGTTTTTTAGAGAAAAAAACATGATTACAGTATAACATATGTATTTTAACAATTATCTTTTGATTATCGCTTATGATTTGTTATTCGCTTAGTGCGAAAACTGACAATCGTTTCGCATTTGTAGAAATAATATCATCCATCACTCTCTCAAGGTCGATCTTATCAACTAACTCTGGATATGAGTGCAAAATCACTAAATGGTTTCCCGATTTTGCATCATCGTCAAACGCATATAAATTTTGACTTTGTGAAGCACAGAAAAGCTTCTGTAATTAGAGCACGACGAACCTTAAATGGTCACAAGGAGCCGAATAAAGCGCACATACTCGAGAACAAGATCCTTGAACCACTTATTTTCGCGCAAAAACTCTACCACCTCACGCAAATTCGCCGGATTTATCCCTTTTCTCTCGAGGAGGCTCCGGGCCATGTTCTAATCGCTTTCCAGTTGATACGCATCGAAGTCCCCTTTATAAAATTCGGCAATGATCTTCACTTCTACTTCATTACCAATAACAAACTTTTCCAATGTTTTGTAAAATTTTGCTGCATCTGTGTCGAATCGACTTTTCATCGAGCAATACACTTGGTCGAAATCTTCGCAGTACACCTCTTTGAAGTATTGCTCAGGCGACTTGGAGACGTGGTCGGTTTTACGATTCTTTCGCTTTCGCGGCAAATTTGGCTCTTCAACGTCTAATTCTTGTGCACTCTTGTTGCTGTCGAGCCAAATTTGGTCGATTTTCGAGTCGTGGGATGACTCTAACTCGAGAGTCACTTTGCGAAAAGAATCTACCACACAAAGCTCCAATTATTGAATAGGACTTAGTCATTTTTAAAAGTCATTTTAGAGTCAGTTTGTTTACATTTTCAATTCCCCAAATATCTTTCAAAATTTCAAATGTGTTTACAAAATTTACAAAAAATTTTCCAGAATTTCGGGTGGCTAATTACCCACTCAGGAAATTTTCAGGTGGGTAGTACAACCCACGCCTTTTGCCGATAAGAGCAAATGATAGCAGAAATTTTATAAAAAAATATTTTTTTTTACGGAAGAATGTACGTTTACTTTAAACAAAAAGCCAAACCTACATAATTGACGATTTTGGCCGACCCATAATTCGCACAAAATCTTAGAAACTTTTCTCAGTACATGCAAAGAATAAATGTTTGGGCAGGTATACTTGGTAACCATATTATTGGCCCGTTTTTATTTTCTTATGTGCAATATAAGTAAGAATAGTAATCATGAAAAATTTCAATTTCGAGAGTTTAACAGAAATATACGTTTTGACCTTCCCTGAATCGTTCCCGAATATTTTTGGAATGACTTCCGTCTGTGTGTGTATGTTCTCTACAGCCTAAACGGTTGTTGCTAAAATTATGAAACTTTAAACTTAAGATTGGCTTATGCCTGAGATTTTTTTTGAAAAATATATTCGAAGCGGTAGGGCCTCTTTATGCTAGTCATTTTTTTTGCAGTTTCTGCAATTACTCAATAATGGTAACAGGTTTTTTCCAAAATGAGTACTGGCTTCAAAACAATGGCCGTTTAGATTTCCGCTTATTATATTCTTTTATTCATAAATCGTATCATCTGCACCTGTCAATTTATAAATATTTAAATATTTTGAAGTTTGACATTTTATATTTAATTTCAGCAATATATTTAGTGCAAAAGCGATCTAATGGTTAGAACAAATATTATAAAATAGAAAAATAATGAAACTACGATTTGGTTTATTCCAAAGGCGTATAAGAGATTTCGGTGCATGACACTGCAGAGATTTTATTAAAATAATCAAGTAAGAAAAATACTAGATCTTCTTATGGAAGAGAAAGGTCCAGATATTGCTACTTCATATATATATATAAATATATATATATATATATATATATATATATATATATGTATATATAAAGGATAAGGTTGCTTAAGTCTTACCCCTTAACAGAAAAAGCGTATAAAACCTAGAATTTATCAAATAAATAAAAATAAAATATGTTGTTCACTACCTGCACTAATATTGTAGCTATTTTTTATAAAGAAAATGAAAAATCTATATTCTTTCACTTAAAATAAACTAAATCTTAAAAAAGTTACATCGGTACGACTAAAGAAACCGGTTTCCTAAGTTATATCACCTATATCCTAAGTCGTACCTAAGCAACAAATGAGTGAAAATTTATTTTTTATTATTTAGTTTATTAGATACATAATCAAACAACACATTTATATTTTTTTTGTTCTTTTATCAACTCCAGCGCATAAATCGTGAGCACATAATTTTCATTTCAAGCAATTTATCATGTTTTTTCTCGATCTTTTTTTTTTTAATTTTTAATACCATTCCTTTCTATTAATTACTGCATTTCTTTTATTTGTCGCATTTTTTACATTTTCATTACAGTACGATATAGGAATCTCATATGGGTACGACTTAAGACACGGCACAAGTTAACATTAAAAATAAACATAATCAAATATTGAATAAAATCAATACAATCTAGTTTCGACCAAACGATTATATATATTCTTCTGAATTTATATTTAATAAGAAGCATAATTGTATCAATAATTAACTTGCAATATTAACTTCCAAACATATGCAGAAAATTATAAAAAAATTGAAATAAACTAACTTGATGAGAGGATTTATAACAAACCACTTTTATAGCAGCAAATGACACTTAAAACATTTGGTTGACTCAGATAGATATTTCTTTTCGGTTGTAGGCGCGGTTGTCTGCGCAGTTCGTTCAGAACTCGAGTGGTACGATTTAAGCACTGGTACGACTTGAGCAACCTAACCCTATATATATATTTATAGATATATATATAAATATATATATATATATATATATATATATATATATATATATATATAAATATATATATATATATATATATATATATATAAACATATATATAGGGGAAGGTTGCTCAAGTCGTACCCCATAAGGGAAATGCGTATAAAACCTAGGATTTATCAAATAAATAAAAACAAAATGTGTTGTTCACTAATATTGTAGTTATTTATTATAAAGAAAATAAAAAATCTATATTCTTTCACGTAAAATAAACTAAATCTTTAAAAAGTTACATCGGTACGACTAAGGAAACCGGTTTCCTAAGTCGTACCACCTATAGCCAAAGTCGTACCTAAGGATTAAATTAAGCAACAAATGAATGAAAATTTATTTTTTATTAATTAGTTTATTAGATACTTAATCAAACATCACATTTATATTAAATTTGTTCTTTTATCAACTCCAGCGCATAAATCGTGAGCACATAATTTTCATTTCAAGCAATTTATCATGTTTCCTCTTGATCTACTCCACAAATAAAACAAAACCAATTATTTTTCTTCTTTTTAATTTTTAATACCATTCCATTTTATTAATTACTGCATTTCTTTTATTTGTCGCATTTTTTACATTTTCATTACATAGGAATCTCATATGGGTACGACTTAAGACACGGCACAAGTTAACATTAAAAATAAACATAATCAAATATTGAATAAAACCAATACAATCTCGTTTCGACCAAACGATTATATATATTCTTCTGAATTTATATTTAATAAGTAACATAATTTTATCAATAATTAACTTGCAATATTAACTTACAAACATATGCAGATAATTATAAAAAAATTGAAAATAACTAACATGATGCGAGAATTTATAACAAATCACTTTTATAGCAGAAAATGACACTTAAAACATTTGGTTGACTCAGATATATATTTCTCTTTGGTTGTATGCGCGGTTGTCTGCGCAGTTCGTTCAGAACTCGTGTGGTACGATTTAAACACTGGTACGACTTGAGCAACCTTACCCTATATATATTTTTTTCTCTCTTGTATTTTCTTTTCAAAATGCTCTGGGCCCATAACCTGTTAGAGTTAGTGAAGAAAGCAATGACATGAGAGACCCTCGATTACAAAAGAATCGTTTATTTGTAATAGTTTTTACTTTCTTATATGCAGTATAAGTATGTATTGTAATCATGAAAAATTTCGAACTCGTGATTTTTACGGAAATATAGGTTTTGACCTTCCCTGAATCGATTCTGACTATTTGTGGAACGACGTCCGTCTGTGTGTGTGTGTGTGTGTGTGTGTCTGTGTGTGTGTGTGTTTATGTGTTTGTGTGTGTGTGTGTGTGTGTGTGTGTATTTGTGTGTGTGTGTATATGTTCTCTACAGCATAAACGGTTGAAGCTAAAATTATGAAACTTTAAACTTAAGATTTGCATATGCCTGGGGTGTGCACCTCTTATTTTTGAAAAAATTATTGAAAGCGGAAGTGCCTGTTTACTCTAGTCATTTTTTGTAGTTTCTGCAATTACTCAAAAATAGTTAGTTACAGAAACATTTTATTAACAAAAATTAAAGGTATTCATATTTAGCACAACTTTTGTTTGATTTTTTTTCCAAAAAGGGTACTGGTTTCAAAATAAATTTCTGCTTATTATATATATTTTTACATTAATCGTATCATCTGCGCCTTTCAATTGTTTAACAAAATAGACTTAAATAATTTGAAGTTTGGCATTTAATATTTATTCAAAGAAATATTTGTCGTGTAAAAGCAATCTTAAGGTTAAAGCTAATATTAAAAATTAGATAAATAATGAAACTACGATGTGGTTTAACCCATATGCGTATAAGAAAGTTCGATGCATGACACTGCAGATGTTTTATTTTCGCGACGATCGCGACATCTAGAATAGCGGCGAATAACTTTAGAACGAAAAATATGACATGACATATGTAGAAAACAATTTTATTGATTATAACAATTGAACTTCGAATGCAGTCTTGATTTTATATTAATTTTGCGGAACGCTGTCATTTCGGTTGTTGGCACATATTCGATTGATACCAGGTTCTTCTTCAATGCATCGCGTACGAAATGATACCTTATATCGAAGTGTTTTGTACGTGCATGATACGTTGGATTCGTCGCTAATTTCTATGCTCCCATGTTGTCGCACATGATGACGATGTTCGTCAAATCTATTCCGAAAGTCCCCAACAATCTCTTCATATACAAGGCCTCCTTTGTTGCCTCGGATAATGTCATGTATTCTAATTCCGTGGATGAAAGTGCCACGGTTTGTTGTTTCTTGGCATCCCCGCTGATTGCTCCTCTACTCAAAATAGAAGTATAGCCGGTGTATGATTTGCGGTCAACATCGCAAGCCTCCCAATCAGCATCCACGTAGATTACAGGGTTCTTATCAGAACGGAAATACACAAGACCAACATCGGATGTCCCCTTTAAGTAACCATTATAGCGGCCTTCCAATGAACCTCAGTATAACAGTTATTATACTGACTCAAGTTACTGACCGCATACGATATATCTGGTCTTGTTCCTACCGATAAATACATTTGAGCTCCAATGAGCTCTCGATAAGGGAACTGCTGTCTGCGCTGTTCTTCTTTGACTTCTTCTTTTGGTAGACTGAGATTTTGTTTTAACGGCGTAGACATAGGCCTACATTCTTCCCTGCCGAATCTCTTGAGTACATCTTTAATGTACCCTTTTTGACTCACAGTGCATCGATCATCTGTCCTTTCGAACTCGAGACCTAAACAATATTTGATACAATCCAGATCCTTCACTTAGAACTTATCAGCAAGAAGATTTTTCAATCTCTTGATGTCCGCGTCATCTCTAGACATGAGCAAAATATCATCGACGTATACGATGATGAATTTTCTGCTACGGATAGGTCTTATATAGTAAACACACAGGTCTGCCTCGGACGAAATATCTCCAAGATTTTGAAATTCCTTTTCCAGTCTAGCATGCCAAGCCCTTCCTGACTGACGTAGTCCATATAATGACCTATTTAGCATGCATACTCCATCACATCTTCTTAGATCCTCAAGCATCTTCTTTGCTGATCCTCCGATTTTGTCGTCTTTTTCTTCTGTTCGAACAATATATTCTAAAATATCATCCAGATGATTCGGAGTCTCCATAAAAATTTGTCCTTCGATGTATCCATTTAGATATGCGGTTGTGATGTCGATCTGCTCTATCTTCATGTCGCACTTGACTGCCATAGCCACTGCTGCACGGATGGAACTCAACCTGGCATCGGGAGCATATGTTTCGTGGAAATCAATGCCAGGTCTCTGAGAAACTCCGCATGCTACCACACGAGCCTTCCTTTTCTCAATTTTACCGTCAGAGTTGTACTTGTTTCTTAATTCGAATCGGCTTCTGATCACGTTTTGGTCTTCCGGACGCTTCACCATACTCCAAGTATCGTTCTTGAGTAAAGATTTTACCACTGAAGCCATTGCATTCATCCATGCTGATGAATTTTATCCAGGGATCGCTTCAGTCACAGGAATCTCAGCAATGCAAGCGACATCAACTTGTACGCTGTTAATATAATCCTTTTTAGGTCTGCCCGGTCGACCAGTTCTAATAATACAAGGACGTCCATGTCGTCTGTGAGGTGTTTCGTTGTCATTCGCTTCGGGATTTTCTTCTTCCGTTTCTTGGGGTGTGGAATTTAATACGATGTCTATTTCGATGTTCGTTTCCGATTCTTCGATTGATTCGGCTAGATGATCGTCAAAAGAATCTTTGAATGTTGCTTTCGTTGTCTTGACTCCCTTTTCCAAGAACTTTACATCCCTTGTAACCTCAACTTTTCGAGATTGTGGAAGCCATACTCTAAAAGCTTTGGACTCTTCAGAGTTGCCATTAAATGTCCCCTATATTGATCGAGCATCAAACTTCCGCTTGGTGGGTATTCTGTCGATGCAAAATACATCGCGTCCGAACGCTTTGAAGTAGGAAACCAACGGTGGTTTGCCGTTCCAGAACTCATGAGGAGTTTTTCCAACAAGCTTCTTTGTGGGACATCTATTTCTTATATAATTAGCAGTAGATACTGCTTCGGCCCAAAACTACTGTGACAATCTGGAATGGAGCAGGAAGCAACGGCCTGATTCAACCAAGGTGCGGTTCTTTCGCTCCGCCACTCCATTTGTCTCCGGTGTATAAGGCGTCGTCAGCCGATGCTGAATTCCATGAGCCTCCAAATAATCGTTGAATTCCTTATTTACATATATGCGTCCATTATCTGATTGGATGCTTCCTTTTTTTATACCATGTTGATTTTCAACAAACGCTTTGAATGACTTAAAGTCTTGCATTACTTGTCTCTTGTGCTTGACGAACCTGACTTCAGTCCATCTGCTATCATCGTCTGTGAACGTTATAAAATATAATGTATTACCGTTTGACTCGACTCGCATGCGACCGCAAACATCGGTATGAATCAATTCTAATTTTGAAGTTTTTCGATTTGACTCCTTTGGAAATGACGGACGAGTCATCTTCCCCTTAATGCAAGTCTCACAGCTCGCACTTACGACTGCGTTGTTCAAGTTTATTCCACGGACATTTCCGTTCTTCGACGCTAAAATTAGATCACGAAAGTTCAAATGACCCATTCGTCGACGCCAAACTTGGATGGGATCCGTAAATGATTCACTGCTCAACAGCTCTGCATTCTGACTACGTCAGATGAGGTTCCCTGCAAGAAGTAGAGATTATCGATGCGCTTTGCGCACAGTTTTACTTGTCCTCGTTTATCGACTATGGTGGTCATGTCTTTCTCGAACACCACCTTGATGTTCTTCTCTGTAATTTTGGAAACAGACAATAGGTTTGTTCGTAGTTCAGGAACCTGTAGCGTGTCCTGTAAAAGTATTTCCGTCTTTTTGCCGTTCACAGTTGACGTGATTTCTGCAATACCCATAGCCATTATATCCGTAGATGCGTTGCTGGCTAATTTTAATTTGCCATTTCCATTTCTTGTTATTTTTGCGAATGAGTCAATATCTCTGCAAATATGTGAAGTACATCCGCTATCTAGACACCAAACCTTATTTAGGGAATTACCTACAACTTGACAAATGTCATACTTAACTTCAGTAGATAAAAAAGATACTTTCGCAAAGTTTCCGTCTTCATGCTTTTGTTGCCCACTTCTGCATTCGGAAGCTTTGTGTCCCTTCTTCTGATATTTGTTGCATTTATACTTGAATGGTTTTTTCTTATCGTCCATTTTGTAGTTTGTGTACTGGTAATCTTTTGGCTTCTTTCCAGGTCTTCTGTTGACGTACATGGCACCCTGATCTGCAGTAGCTGACGATGAAGTAGTACTTCTCGCCTCACACTCTTCAATTATTTTAGTCCTTAAGTGTTCAGGTCTTGGAAGTTCATCGCGTTTCTAAATAGCTATTCTGAAATTTTCAAAACTAGATGGTAAGCTATAAGCATCGTAATTGTTAGTTGATCTTCATTTATAATAACGTCCATCTAAGATAACTTGTCAACGATGTCGAACAAATCAGTTAGGTGTTCGCGGATGTCGGATTCTTCATTCAACATTTGTAGAGTTAATTTCTTTAGCATTGTTGCCTTGCAAGCAGGTCCTTTTGACTGAAAAGTTTCTTCTAATTTTATCCATAATTCCCGATATGGTTCACGGTTTTTGACTAACATAAGCTGATTTGCACTTATGGATAATATTAGATCAGATTTGGCCTTTTCGTCTTTATTTTTCCAGTCTGCTATTTGTGTTTCGTTTTCCGGTGTCGGTTCAGGTTTTACTGTATTCCTGCTGACGTAGCCTCAAGCATCATTTTTAACCAACAGTGCACGCATCTGTATCTTCCAAGTATCATAGTTTTTGCGACCAAGAGCTTCGATACGCATGACACCGCTCGAATTCATCTCGATTTATCAACGAGCGTCCGACGATTATGTTTGAAATTGGCGTTTCTACTGGTTTCCGTTTTACACGGCACTATTACTGCTGTCCAACTATCTTGTTCCACAATCGGATTATTGCAATTTATTCAATTTCTCAAACGAATCAACGTTTTTCTCTTGTATTTACTTTTCAAGATGCTCTGGGCCCATAACCTGTTAGAGTTAGTGAAGAAAGCAATGACTCGAGAAACCCTCGATTACAAAAGAATCGTTTATTTGCAATAGTTTTTATCCATAGAACATAAATATTACATGACATATGTAGAAAACAATTTTTATTAATTATAACAATTGAACTTAATATCGCGGATCGCGGTCTGTGACGATAGTTTCACAAACAATATATATATATATATATATATATATATATATATATATATATATATATATATATATATATATATATATATATATATATATATATATATATATATATATATATATATATAAAGGGATATATATTGGGGTCATTTATAGAGCTTAGTTAATTCGACGCCCATTAATAACGTAGAGGATTTGCGGCAAAGAATCATAAACTGTTGCAATAGTATAAAACAAAAACCAGGAATATTCGAACGTGTTCGACAATCCATGAGAAGACGTCCAAAATGTTGTATGCAAGTTCATTTCGAACAACTATTGTAATTTTGAGAGTAAAAAACAATACTAAAAATAAAATTAAAAATTCAAACGAAATATTAATTGCTAGTTTTGGTTTGATTATAATATTTTCCAAATTTGATCCCCTAATTTTCGAACAGCCTGTATTTATATATATATAAATATTTATATATATATATATATATATATATATATATATATATATACAGGCTGTTCGAAAATTAGGGATCAAACTTGGAAAATATATTAATCAAACCAAAACTATACACATATATATTTTTATATATATATATATATATATATATATATATATATATATATATATATATATATATATATATATCTATATATATATATATATATATATATATATATATTTATATATATTTATATATATATATATATATATATATATATATATATATAAATAGGGGACCAAATTTGGAAAATATAATAACCAAACCTAATATACCCATGTCCGGAAACGAACCATTTCGGAATAAAATACTCTTTTGTTCGAATTTTTAACATTATTTTTAGTAATGTTTTTACTTTCTTATAATCGGGGGAGTACTTACACTCTACGCGGACCGGAATTAAATTATACTTCTACCGAAAAAGAGTTGCTTGGTGTGATATTTTGTTTACAAAAGCTTAGAACCTACGCACAGGGAACTGAACTAATCATCTAGACTGACCACCAAGCGTTAACATTTCTTAAACAATGTAGATTGTTGAACGATCGTTTGACGCGTTGGGTAATGTTTTTACAACAGTTTGATTATAAAATTTAACATGTTGCTGGAAAGGATAATATAGAGGCAGACACATTATCTCGATTTCCGGCCGATGTGAACAATGCCAAGGAATATTGTACTAAAGACCCCATCATCGCAACATTTTCGGTAGAAGGTATTAAAGAACTACGAGCCCTCTTGGAAAAACAGCGCACCGACCCTGAACTAGGTAATATTATTAACCACCTCACCAACGTGAACCCACAGGACGTTCCACCAGCAAACCAGCAAACCTACGTATACCGAGAGGACATTTTATTATACCACGACGTGCACCACCAACGAATGACCATTGCCGTTCCGCATTGTCTGATCGAAGACTTAGTGAAACACCACCAAGCAGAACTAGGACACCTTGGACCAGCAAAAGTGTACACCGTGATGAAAAACTTATTTCATTTTCCAAGAATGGACCGTACCATTGGGAAAATCATAAGTAGATGTGAAATATGTCAAAAGACCAAGTGGCCGAACATACGTCACGAAGGACCCATGAAACCCGTTACAGCCAACGAGGTCGGTGAACTTGTCGCGGTGGATTTATATGGACCCTTACCACCTGGACGGTTCGGAGTCACATATGTTTTCGTCATGCTGGACATATTTTCGAAATATGTTAAATTATATGCGCTAAAGAAAGAGACAGCCGCGACATGTGTAAACCGTGTGTTTACGGATTTTCACAAGAGAATTCCGATCAAAACAATTTTGAGTGATCATGGAACACAATTCACTGCAAATTTATGGTCAGAAAAACTACCCGCATCGAACCCATCGGAGAGAATAATGCGAGAGTTAGGACGTATGTTCAGAACGTACTGCCACCAACAGCACACACTTTGGGCAAACCAGCAGGAAAACATTGAAGATTGTTTCAACGTGGTTCCCCATTCTGGTACCGGCTATGCTTTATGCGAGATAGCAACAGGAAAACAACCAAAGCTACTATTGGAAAATTTAATTAGTACGCATTTACCTACCAGACACGAAGAATCGGTAAACGACAAATTAGAAGCAGTAAGACGCATGTTAGAGAAACGGGCCAAACAGAGAAAAGAGGGGCAGATAAGAAGGCGAGGAGAGAGGATATTCTTCCAAGTAGGTGATCTGGTTTTACCAACCCTGTGGCAAACCCGTCACTGAAAAGATTACCAAAATTTAATTTGATTTTTGATGGAACATATCTCATCATACGAAACCCATACCCGAATGCATACGTTTTAAAATACAGAGATAGTGGAATAATTAAAGGCACGTACAACACCGCCAATCTGCGTAGGTATAACTTTTAGAATAGCGCACAACACAAATGATACGACCAGCGGATTAAAAGGAACAATTACGAGATAGAGGATAAGGTACACGGTGAATGGGAGTTCACCGATTAATAATTTTGTTTAATAATTTTTGATTCTAGCATATTGGTATTCCGTTTTATCATTATTACTATTACTAGCATTATATTTATCTATTATTATTAATTTTTGACTTTTCAGCGGCTAATAGAAGTACACGAGTTGTTGTTTGCTTAAACATGAGCTGTTTAATCCAGACAAGAACTAGGTGTGTTTATAATTTTTTGTTACTGCTTACTTTGTTTCAGATTTTTTTTTCTTATTTGTCATTCATCTTCACTTTAACGTTCATCAAATAACAAAGGGAGAGAATGAAGCGCGTCGCATATTAGTAATATTTATCGCGGTTATAAAAGTAAATAATAATATAATTTTAAATAATATAGAGAATTTTTATGCAGACTGTACTTTCGAAAGTCAAGTGTTTTTAAGGTTGTTACAAAAATCGGTCACACAAACTAAATGCCAAAATAAGAATTATTAATCGAACACGTGCAACCCTTAAAATCATCTGGTAATACTCAAACCCCATGTCTCTATTTACTTCAAGTACCATAAAGTATATAAAATTTAAGGGATATTTGACCCTCGGGCGGTCAACTTAGGTTTTTTTCTTGAAACTAACCAGATGTTGTAAAATGTTAGAGACAGCATTTTTTTGAATATTAGCGTTAAATAATAATGTTACTTAAAACCATCGTTACTTGCCTCGACTGTATTAAGTAAACGCCTTTTGCCATAAATTAAAAACGTATTGTCAGTTCGTAAGAACTAACAAGTTCTTTGATCAAAAGCGACCAGAGTATAATTTTGGTCGTAATAATGATTAAATTACACAGAATCAAGGAAGACACAAAGAATTTGGTATAATTATTTAAACCAAACGATTTGTTGCACTTCTTACAAAACCATCTTGAGTAAGAGTTTCCCAAGTGTGCTACTGATTTACACAAGGTTTTCGGATTTTATTCAAAATTCATATTTAGATAGATCTAATGAATAAAAATTAGGTTCTGAAAATATTTTGGAAAAAAAAATTTAATTTTTGTAATAAGCAATTGAATATTTTTGAGTTAATCAATGAAATAATTAATATCCCAGATATTAGTTGATAAAAATTTATGAAATTTTGAAAATGTAGCTAATAGATAGACCTATCTAAATATATTTAAAAAAATTAATTTACGTTTAATTTATATATGAAAAATTAAGTTTTTAATAAACAAATTAATTTTTTGTCATGTTCTCTATGTGATACATGAATTTTAATTTATCCACAAGAATGTAAAAGTCTTCTTCTTCAAAATGGAAAAATAAAATTTACGGGGCCAGCATTAGTAACCGAGTTATAGTAACTTTCGCGAGGCACTCACGTCTAGGCGCAAGGAAACTACCGCGCGCGCTGTAAATGTTATTCAAGTGTTTAGGGTTCAAAGGATGTGATATAAGCAAGTATGATATGTTTACTGAAATCAACAAATAAATTAATAAATGCAATTTAATAATTAGGTACTTTATACATTTATTAACGATGCATCAGCAGTCCATTTATTTAATTCTAAGCTTATCGCTTATCTAATAGGACATTTTGGACAGGAAGAGGTTAAAAAAATCATATATTTTTCTGACGGCGCAGCGTCGCATCATAAAAATAAGTATAATTTTATTAATTTATTGAATCATAAAAGCGACTTCAATGTTATGGCGGAGAGGCATTTTTTTGCTACGTCGCACGGGAAAGGTGCTTGCGATGGCATTGCGGGCACGGTTAAACGGCAAGCATATAGAGCAAGTTTGCAACGTGTGAATGAGAACCACATCACAACACCGCAACTACTATATGACTGGGCGAAAGCATTTTTCCACAAAATTTGTTTCGATTTTTGTAATCAGGAAGAACACATTTCGCACATTTCGTCATTAAAGAAACGTTACGAAACCACAATAACAATTAATGATACGCGGCAATACCACTCGTTCATTCTGTTCAATGACAATGAAATGGCATGCATAATGTTTTCTGCCTGCGATAATGGTATATACAAAACTAAAAAAAAAAAAACAGTCTTAATTATAACAAATAAATGTATAAAGTACCTAATTATTAAATTGCAATTATTAATTTATTTGTTGTTTTCAATAAACATATCATATTTGCTTATATCACAATCCTTTGAACCCCAAACACTTGAATAACATATACAGCGCGCGCGGTAGTTTCCTTGCGCCTAGACGTTAGTGACTCGTGAGAGTTACTATAACTCGGTTACTAATTCCGGCCCCGTAAATTTTATTTTTCCATTTTGAAGAAGAAGACTTTTACAATCTTGTGGATAAATTAAAATTCATGGAGAACATGAAGAAAAATTAATTTGTATATTAAAAACTTAATTTTTCATATATAAATTAAACGTAAATTAATTTTTTAAAATATATTTAGATAGGTCTATCTATTAGCTACATTTTCAAAATTTCATAAATTTCTATCAACTAATACCTGAGATATTAATTATTTAATTGATTAACTCAAAAATATTCAATAGCTTATAACTCAAAAATTGATTATTTTTTTTCCAAAATATTTTAGAACCTAATTTTTATTCATTAGATCTACCTAAATATGAATTTTGAACAAAATCCGAAGACCTTGTGTAAATCAGTAGCACTCTTGGGAAACTCTTACTCTCTTTTAATTAAAACGAAATATTGCCGTGACTTCTCCACATCTTGAGTATGAAGTCAAACGTCCAAAGCGATCTGGGATAAACTCGAAACAATATACGTTTCTAAGGGTCCCGCCCGCAAAGCTAATCTATTAAAAAAGCTTCTGCAACACAAAATGCGCGAAATCGATAATGCACGCGATCACTTGTCATCGATTTTCGACGCAGTTGACAAATTACAATCCATGGAGGAGGAAATAAACGGGGATTTGCTGACTATTATGCTGCTTTATTACCTACCAGAATCGCTCGAAAACTTCAGATGCACCACAGAATCTCGCGACGCTCTTCCATCCGCGGAACCTCTCAAAATCAAAATTATCGAAGAAAGTGAGGCGAGGAAGCGGAAATCTGTTCCCACTTCATCCGGTGCCTTCCTCTCTAGGAACCAAAGTCGATATTCAGCATCGTCGCAACTCAGAAGACAGAACGAGAAAAAAAAAGACAAGGAGAAAACCGTTCGAAACTAATCTGCCATTTCTGTAAATTTCTGTTATTTCTGAGTGCAGAAAGAAGAAGAAAGCCGATTCGCAAAAGAGGAAAGAAGAGCAAAAAGGAAACTTGAGCGACGAAACTTACTTTGCCAACGCCTGCAACATTGAAGAAGATCCATCGCCTCATCAAAATACATCCAGATGGTGTATAGACAGTGGAGCTGCATCTCACCTTTGCAATGACAGCACATTGTTCACCAAAGTAGAGGAGATTCGCAGTGGACTCCGGCTGGCAAGCAGCGCGACAACACAAATACATGCCAAAGGAAGTGTCAAGATTCCAACAAACATTGGTAACCATACCAAATCCATCACACTTGAAAACACATTTCCAGATTTGAGAACAAACCTCCTCTCAGTAGCCAAACTAGTTGATCGAAACAACACGATCATTTTCAACAAGCAAGAAGCAACTGTCCTAGATGCAAATGGCAATACTCGACTCCACGCGTGTCGCATAAATGACTTATATTACCTTAGTCAAGCTCATCAACAGGCGAACTCAACACAAAATGACTATTCATTAACCACGAAATGGCATCGACGTCTTGGCCACGTAAACTATAACGAAGTCAAACTCCTGTTGAAAAATTCCCACATAAAAGAACCCGATGACTCTACCAAAATTATTCCTGCGTGTGAAATTTGCATCACCGGCCAATTGATGAGGAAACCATTTCCCGCAGGCATCGAAAAATCATTGACTCCACTACAAATAGTTTGATCAGATTTATGTGGACCTATGAGAGTAGAGTCACAGGGAGGAGCAAGGTACTTCCTCAAACTTACCGATGATCACACCTGTTGCTGCAACTTTTATTTCCTCAAAAGCAAAGACCAAGTCATCGAGAAATTTTTAGAATTCAAAACTTTCGCAGAAAACAAAATCGGACACAAAATCAAGGCATTACAAACAGACAACGGCAAGGACTTTTGTAATGCTCGAATGGACGACATCCTCAAGAAAACGGAATTCAGAGGTGACTTACAACCCCATACACCCCACAACAGAATGGAGTATCTGAGAGAAAGAACCGGACACTAGTAGAGATGGCGCGATGCATGCTAATCAAATCCGGCATGAAATCATCGTTCTGGGCAAAAGCAATCGCTACCGCCAACTTCATCCGAAACCGATGGCCAACCAGAAGTCTCAACGGAGGAATCCCTTTTGAACAGTGGACCAGTAGACGTCCGCACTTCAACTTCTTCAAAGTATTCGGTTGCAAGGCATTTGTCCTTGATAAACAACCAGGAAAAGGCAATTTTGAACCTAAGGCTATCAAGGATCTGTTCGTCGGCTACTCGGAAACCTCCAAAGCCTATCGCATCTGGATTCCGAACGAAAGAAAAATCAGAATTTCTCGAGTAGTAAAATTCATCGAAGAATTTAATTCCAGAAGCGAATATACGGACATCATTTCCGAAAACACTTTGAGCGAACAATCAAAACTCCTTAGTCTGTCTTACCAAATGCTCCCCATTGACAACTCGATCATTTCCGACGAGAGAGACTCGGTTGAAACATTAAACCCAAGAGCGAAAGATTATTCTTCCGTTGAAAAGGCAAATCAATTCAATTCACATCAAGTACCAGATCTAGAGGATGAAGTCCCAAACATCGAAGTCAAGAAGCGTGCTCCCGGACGACCTCTCTTAATCAGAACTGGAAAATGGGGCAGACCAGTAAAGATTTATCATTATCAAGATAAACACATCGATGAGAGCAACGCAGAGCACAATATAAATCCAGAAGACGACGAGGAATCTTCGAATTTTAAAGGATTCGATCAACGATGTAACTCCCACGAAAGCAACAATTCGGACGCAGAACACGCCATGACGTGTACGCCTTATCCGTACCGGATTGCAACGAATGGGAAGAAGCAATCTACCGTGAGATGAAAAGTCTTCTGAAAAATCTCACCTGGGACCTCGTCGACCGACCTATCAATAAGAAAGTAATCGGATCTAGAACAATTCTACGAAATAAATATGACAGTCAGGGAAACATAGGACGCCGCAAAGCCCGCGTTGTGGCGGGAGAATTTGCACCAATTCCTGGGATCGACTTCCACGATTCTTCTTCCCCGGTAGCCCGTCTCAGTTTGTTTAGGATCTTGATGGCTATTGCTGTCAAATAAAGCCTTCACATCACACAACTGGACGTCACTACAGCATATCTCCATGCCGACATTGACGTAGAAACGTACATGGAACCACCTGTATTAATCGAAAAGATGCTCGAGAAGATGGTCGTGAGAAAAAAAAATCTTCATCTCCACAAGAGAGTTCGAGACTTGCTATCACAGATACGCAAGGGAAATCAAGTATGTAAATTAAACCGCGCAATTTACGGTTTAAAGCAAGCAGGACGACGGTGGAATTCCAAATTGACAGACGTGCTGATCAGAGCTTGTTTTTCACCCACACACTCGGATCCATGCATTTTCATAGACCAGTCCAAACAAACATACATACTGATTTATGTTGATGACCTGTTGATCGTTACCAATGACAAACAGAAGGAAAATTCTATCATCAACGCCTTAAAAAATCAATTCGAAATCAAATTACTAGTCGCCGAATATTGTCTTGGTCTGGAAATTAACAGATCAAAGGAGAGTATTCACATTTCACAATCTAGTTAAGTCAAAGAGTTACTGAAACGCTTTAACTTGGGTGACTGCAACTCTGTCTCAACTCCTGTCGCTTCAGGCACAGATCTAAACAATCCCTCGGGGGATCAAGACGACGTGAAGTCCGACCAACCGTACAAAGAACTCATCGGTTCACTGATGTATTTAGCGGTCGGTACACGACCCGTCATCGCCCATGCTGTAAGTGTCTTAAGCCAGTATAATAATCGTCACTCCGGCCGACACTGGGCGGCAACAAAGCGAGTTCTTCGCTACCTAAAAAAGTCAATCAATTACGGACTTTCCTACCGACAAGATAACCAAACCCTGCTAGGTTTCGTCGACGCTTACTAGGGAAACTGCCCCACCGATCGCAGGTCATGTACTGGATTTACATTCATCCTGAGCGGCGTAGCCATCACCTGGGAGTCACGCAAGCAGCACACAGTCGCACTTTCGAGCACCGAAGCTGAGTATCTAGGACTGACTACGGCGGCTAAAGAATCTGTCTACCTGATACGCTTCTTAAAGGAACTAAGTGTGGACCTGGGTGACAAAGTACACCTATACAACGACAATCGTAGTGCTATTAAACTGTCCGAAAATCCAATTTATCACGCAAGAACAAAGTACATCGATAGCAGAGACCACTTCATTAGACAATTTCTTAGAGCTGAATCTATATCGCTAATGCATTTATCCACACAGACTTCATGCTCGCGGATATTCTAACGAAGAATTTGCCTCGATGTAAACATAACTTTTGCATTCTAGGAATGGGCATCTCGCAAAAACTGATTGATGACAACGCTCCAATCAAGGGAGAGTGTCGAAACCTGATTTACGCTCCTCTCTCTATAAATGACAATAGCAAAACGAAATACTCGCACTTGTCTTTTGTTTCTTAACAATGTCAATAAGTTCCTCATATAACATAATAAAATCTATATATACAATATACTGTGTTTTGATTAACTACGGTTGTCTTAATAGTTTGATTAGCGGTTGGATTTGATAGTTTCGTCACTTCTCGTACGTAATCCACGGAACTCACAAAAGCCACAAACTCCCATCCAAAATCTCCATTGCGATTAAGAACGTTCATAAACTCGTTCGTGAAATAGTTATTCGTCAATATTTAGCGTAAAAGAATTTAATGTATTATTAAACCATTAAATCAAAGGGCGTTTGCACAGACTATTGCCGTAGCAATAATTGAAATATAAAGATCAAAGCATTTAATACCGCAACTCATACAGCCGATTAGAAAACAGAATAAACCCACTCGGTAAAGATTTTAAACTGTTTTATCTGGTTTTAAATAAAAAGATTCTAATTTTTATTATTTCGCACTAAATTTACAACGTTCGAACAATTTGATAGAGAAAATCGGACTTTCTTAACTCTTTAAGTGCGAAACTTTGCCTTCTCCGTACTCTTTAAAAGTTAAAAGCTAACTATCGTAATACAACTACTAATGAGATCCTCATCATCTATACATTTTTGTTACCGATCTCAAAAGTCACCTCCTTAACGAATATTCTATTCTGTTACACAGAAAAACATATATAAATCCAAAATTATGTGTGATTATACTTCCTTATTCGTTGAAATATTCAAAGGAATGCCCCATCCGTACGGTCCTGGTTACTGCTTGGATGGCATAGCGTCTTCGGGGTTTAGGCACTTGCGAAATCCATTGGTAAGAGGGAGAGAACACCATCCCTAACCCCGCACACCAACGCACCCTCGCGTCTCATTTTCCAGTGTTTTTTTTTCCTTCCATGTTTAAATAATATTACGAAATTGTTTAAACAGCCTGATATAAATAAATATTCATTATTGTTGTACTCAAATTCCATCAGACTCAAGATTAAGATAAATCATTTTAATATTCCGTTTGAATTAAAAGGGTGGTTTTGTAAGTGCAACAAATTAAATAATTATACCAAATTCTTTGTGTCTTTCACGATTCTTTCTAATGTAACACTTAGCTGCATATAGTTGCATTTCTGCAACACTACCTAGCATCAAGAAATATTTTATATAAGTGGACAGTTTTGTTCATTCTGCATACCGCTGCAGACAGGCAACAAAGTGAAGAACCGAATAAGAATTACAAAACGGTTCCTAGATGGCTCTGTGTGTTTGTAAATAAAAGACAAATTTATAATGGCTGTCCTAGATTGTGACTTCTTAAATTGTAGTTTTCGAACGTGTGTAATTTCAGTATTGTTGTTGAGTTTGTCTACTTAAAATCAGTATATGTTAATCAGAGGTTAGTTCTGTTATAATATAATTTGTAATTTGTTTGCATGTGCATTATTACTCCATATTCTTACTTAACATGTATGTTGCATACCTGCAACATTATGCAGTTATGATATAAATTTTTTTATCAATGCAGAATGTCTTGGAGAAATAAACAAGTTCTTTCAGACAAAGAATTAGCAGATATAATAAATAATTTATCAGAGAGTGAAGATGAGTTCGACTATTCTTCTGATGACAGTATAGCTGACTCCAAATTTATCCCTACTGTAGAAGAAAATTCTCAGTACAGTTTTATGAGTGAAACAGATGAAATTTGTGTTCAAGCCGAAAAACGTATTCCTGAAAACCAAGTCACTGTAGAAGAACATGAAGAAATAATTAATATGGAGGAGAAAGAACCAACACTTCATCAAGTAAATTCCTCAGATAAGAACAAAAAGGAGAAGAAACCGGAAATCGTATTTAAAAATCGAAATTTAATACTGAATGAAACTCAACTTAAATTCCATGGGGATACAAATTTACCTGCCAATATTCTATCGCTGGACACACCATATCGAATTTTTCGCTATTTTTACTTTCTTATACGCATTATAAAGTGCCATTCACAGCGATGAAATTAACCGAACTTATATTTAGTACTTATATTTATATTTATACTTAATAGCGAGCATCTTAAAACAGTAGCAGTTTTAGTGATGCCGCCGAGACCGAGACTGGTCTCGGTCTCGTTTCGTCTCGTCTCGTATTTCGAGACGAGACCGTGATTTTGGTCTCGTCAGGAAAACCGAGACCGAGACGAGACCGATTACTAGTCTCGCCGAGACTCTCGACAAAACCTATGAGAATTTTAAAATATTGTTATTGATGTGGTAGGTTTGTTATTGTGAATTCATGATTTTATTTTATATATATGTATATATATATATATATATATATATATATATATATATATATATATATATATATATATAAATATATATATATGTACATATATATATATATATATATATATATATATATATATATATATATATATATATATATATATATATATATAATCATTATTGTCTATAAAAATTAAAACTCCATCAATAATACTATATTTACATAAGATATATCATAAAATTAATTGAGAAAAAAACAATGAGCATATATTTATATAAGCAAACTAAACTATCAGTTTTGAACTCTGCTCATATTACAATTAATTTTTCAAAAATATTATTTTTTATAAATTATGCTACAAAGCCAAAAAAAAAAAAAAATAGCTGAGGTACTAACAACTGATTATTATTAAGATAGGTATTGATAAGATTTTATTCATTTCTTAAAATATTGTTTTATATATTTATTTATTTAACGTTTATCACATGTGCACAAACGAATTTTAGCTTTTCAACGTTATAATCGTAATTCTGCAGATCCGCTTAGCGATAAATATTTAAATTAAATCCGAAATATTGTAACCGGGTACACTACCACTACCCGTCTCAATAGTATTATTAATCAGAAATTTTTTCGTTTTATTGTTCGATATATATAATTAACTTTAAAACCACACTAGACACTACGACTCTGATAATAAAAAGGACCTATAAATACATATACTTTTTCAAAGAGCTGACAGATACTGCACAATGTCAAATATCATTGTCGAGTCCTACATTAACTTTACTTTGCTTTGTATCCATTTTTATATCTTAAATGATTAATACATAGTTATCATTAAAACTTATACATTATATTATTTTATATGAGTATTCCTTTGTTTAGTGCTATGAAACGTATGCAAACGCAAATTAGTACGAACAGAACCATAGCCAATCACGTGCTATATATTCAAGGTCAAATAATCGAGAGTCTCGTCGAGAGTCTCGTCAAGACCGAGACTCTCTTCGTCGAGACCGAGACGAGACTATATATTTTTAGAAAATTTCGAGACGAGACGAGACTGGCTAAAGTCTCGTCGAGACTGGTCTCGGCGGCAACACTAAGCAATTTAACGGAACTTAACACCAAAATTGTAACTAGGTATAATTTAGCGGTTATCGACATCTATGCCAAAAGTATTGAACTACTGTCTACTCAAACATATGTAAGTAAATCCCCATAAAAACATAACTGTCAAAACACAACAATATTTCAGTTATAAATTAAAATGAGTGAAGAACAATTTATTTCAATTGTTAAAAAAATACCCATTTTTTCGATATTATCACTCTTTGCAATTCTTTTTTGAACTGATGTTAATAGATACTCGAAATGTTGAATACTTAGACGTGTATATTCAAAAAAATTCTCTTCATACGATTATCTCATTTCATTAATTAAAATTTTCCAATGTCCTGGTTGTGATCTTCGAATATTTATGGGGCGTACCCAATGACGTTTTTTTATATGTCACCTTCGTAATAAAAAAACTGCGATTGTACAAGCTACACGCATTTTTCTTATAATTTGATTCATTTCGCATAAATGTTAAAATATAACCAAATATATCAACTACAATATCTGACAGTCGCGGCGTAAAACAAATAAGTACAACTATCTTTATGTTCATGCTTCGTAATTGGTCTATCACTAAATTAAAGTGAAATATTAAGTGGAATGTTTGGAGTTTGCAAAGTTTAGTTAAATTAGTTACTAAATGAAGTACTGATTTGGCGTTGTGAACGCATGAGTGGCCTTCCATGTGACAAACTATTAAGTATAAGTATAAATTTAAGTTTAAGTATAAGTTTGGTTAATTTCAATACTGTGAATGACCCTTAAGTAAGTATTGTAATCATGAAAAATTTCGATCTCGAGATTTTTACTTTTTTATACGCAGTATAAGTATTGTAACCATGAAAAATTTCGATCTCGAAATTTTAACGGTTTTATACGTTTTGACTTTCCCTGAATCGGTTCCGACTATTTTTAGAATGACGTCTGACTGTGTGTGTGTTTGTGTGTATGTCTGTGTATGTGTGTGTGTGTGTGTGTGTGTATGTGACTAAGCGGAAAATTAAATTTTAAACTTAAGATTTGTATGTACATGGCAAGAAAACCTCCTATTTTTGAAAACAATATTCCGTCCGGAAGAGCATGTTTAATGTAGTCATTTCTCATTTTTTTGCAATATTTATTTATAAATATATTTAGTGTAATAGTGTTCCAGAGGTAAGAACAAATATAATAAATTAGAAAAATAATAAAAATAAGGATGTGATTTCTCCCAAAAGCCTATAAGAAAGTTCGGTGCATGAGACTGCAGATGTTTTTACCAATAATATTGTAGGTAAAATTGTAGAAGAAACCGATTTGTTTTCAGTTCAGAAAAATCCGATTAAACCACTAAATAATGCTGCTTTAGAAGTTCGGCAATATATTGGGATTTATTTATACATGTCTATGGTCCAAATAGGGTAAGGTTGCCCAAGTCGTACCCCATAAGGGAAAAAGCGTATAAAACCTAGGATTTATCAAATAAATAAAAATAAAATGTATTGTTCACTACCTGCACTAATATTGTAGTTATTTATTATAAAGAAAATAAAAAATCTATATTCTTTCACGTAAAATAAACTAAATCTTTAAAAAGTTACATTGGTACGACTAAAGAAACCGGTTTCCTAAGTCGTACCACCTATAGCCAAAGTCGTACCTAAGGATTAAATTAAGCAACAAATGAATGAAAATTTATTTTTTATTAATTAGTTTATTAGATACATGATCAAACATCACATATATATATTTTTTTTGTTCTTTTATCAACTCCAGCGCATAAATCGTGAGCACATAATTTTCATTTCAAGCAATTTATCATGTTTCCTCTCGATCTACTCCACAAATAAAACAAAACCAATTAGTTTTCTTCTTTTTAATTTTTAATACCATTCCTTTTTATTAATTACTGCATTTCTTTTATTTGTCGCATTTTTTACATTTTCATTACAGGACGATTTAGGAATCTCATATGGGTACGACTTAAGACACGGCACAAGTTAACATTAAAAATAAGCATAATCAAATATTGAATAAAATCAACACAATTTCGTTTCGTCCAAACGATTATATATATATTCTTCTGAATTTATATTTAATAAGAAACATAATTTTATCAATAATTAACTTGCAATATTAACTTCCAAACATATGCAGAAAATTATAAAAAATTGAAATAAACTAACTTGATGAGAGGATTTATAACAAACCACTTTTATAGCAGAAAATGACACTTAAAACATTTGGTTGACTCAGATATATATATTTTTTTGGTTGTATGCGCGGTTGTCTGCGCAATTCGTTCAGAACTCGAGTGGTATTACTTGAGCAACCTTACCCTATCTAGTAGTAGAGCATATTGGTCAGATGGCTTAGGATTTGCGCCTATCAAGAACAATGTCAGTAAATAGTTTTGACACAATTAGACAATTTATACATTTCTATAATAATATTAAGCATCTGCCGCGAGAACTAAAGATCACGATAGACTTCATAAAAGTCGACCATTGATTCATGAATTGAACAAAAATTTTGCAAAAATTCCTTTTGAAAAATATTTATCAATAGATGAGTAAATATGTTCTACTAAGGTTCAGGAATTTTTAAAGCAGTATCTACCACTAAAGCCACATAAGTGGGGATTTAAGTTGTATGTTTTATCAGCAGTATCAGGATTTCCTTTTTGATTTGAAGTATATTCCGGACGAGAAAATAATGAAGACGTGCGACGTGTAGGTGAATCTGATCTTGGAGCAAGCGCAAATATTGTCGTGAGACTGTGTAGAATGGTCCCCTGTAATATGAATTATCAAATTTATTTTGACAACTATTTCACTACAATACCGTTGTTATCTTATTTAGCTGAAAGGGCTATTAACAGTTTAGATACTGTTAGAAGAAACAGAATTCCAAATTGTATACTATATCATCGAGTATGTGGTCGTTTACGATAACATAGATATTTCTTCTGTAATATGGAAGGACAACAAAATAGTTACACTTTTATCAACTTGTTCTGGTGAACTTCCTGTGCAAACAGTAAAACTCTGTGATAGAAAAACTAAAACTACCATAAATGTTAATTGTTTTTGAATATAATCGTCACATGGGGGGTGTGGAATTATTGGACAGTTTATTAGCCGGACACAAAATATTGATAAAGAGTAAGAAATGGTACTCTAGGATGTTTTATCACCTGCTGGATATAACTGTAACGAATTCTTGGCGATTGTACAAACGAGTAAAAAGTAAGGAGAAACAAGTGACATTGCTGACACTCGCACCATTCAAAACAGAAACTGCATTTTGGGAAACAAAATTCTAGTAATAAAACAGGTAGACCTAGTAAGAATATTTAATAACTTATTGAAGCAAAATAATGTAAAAGTCCTGCACAACATACGCCAGCTTCTGATGTAAGATTAGATAATATAGGATATTGGCCGGAATGGTCAGCCAAACAAAAAATAAGGTGCAAAGTACCGCACTGTATGGGTTTTACACGGACAATTTGTGGAAAATGTGGTGTAGGCCTATGCTAGAATAAAAACAATAACTGTTTTCGTAAATTCCACATGGAAAAATCTCAAATAAACTCAAATTGTATTTAATTTATTATAAGAATGTTACAGAAATGCAACATCATGCATACAATAGCATTTTATGTTTTGGCTTTTTTAATTTGTATCATGTTGTATAACAGCAACAATAATTAAATCTCAGAAATATACGTTAATTTCTCAAAACATATTTTTTTAATAATTTTTCCCTTATTGAGTACAACTATCCTATAATTATTTGTGATATGATTTATGGTACTTGAAGTAATACATTTTGCTTCTTGCCAGATGATTTTAAGGGTTGCACGTTTTCGGGTAATAATTTTTATTTGAATTTATTTTGTGTGACTAATTTTTGTAACAATGTTAAGAACACCTGACATACGAAAATACAGTATGCTTAAAATTTCTCTATATTATTTAAATATACGTTACTTTTACTTTGATAATCGCGATTAATATTATCAATGTTTCAATATTTATATATATGTATATATATATATATATATATATATATATATATATATATATATAAATATATATATATATATATATATATATATATATATAAATATATATATATATATATATATATATATATATATATATATATATATAGATATATATTTATATATATATATATATATATATATATATATATATATTGTGCTGTTTACATTCAAATGAGGGTAACTCGAATCCAAAATTCGTTTTATAAATCTAAAAATAGAAATTAAAAGGTGACAAATTTTTTTAACTTTCCTGTATTTCAATTTTCTAGCAAAAAATTTTCTGCACTCCGTGCAAATTGATGTGTGACTAATTTTTGTAACAATGTTAAGAACACCTGACATACGAAAATACAGTATGCTTAAAATTTCTCTATATTATTTAAATATACGTTACTTTTACTTTGATAATCGCGATTAATATTATCAATGTTTCAATATTTATATATATGTATATATATATATATATATATATATATATATATATATATATAAATATATATATATATATATATATATATATATATATATATATATATATATAATATATATATATATATATATATTTATATATATATATATATATATATATATATATATATATATATATATATATAGATGTATATTTATATATATATATATATATATATATATATATATATATATATTGTGCTGTTTACATTCAAATGAGCGTAACTCGAATCCAAAATTCGTTTTATAAATCTAAAAATAGAAATTAAAAGGTGACAAATTTTTTTAACTTTCCTGTATTTCAATTTTCTAGCAAAAAATTTTCTGCACTCCGTGCAAATTGATAAAAAAAAAACATTTTTTTGGAAAAAATAAATTTTTGTTCAATGGCGCACCATCTATTGCATAAAGTACGATATAGAATCTGACAAAAAACATCATAAAGTAGACAATTATACAAACATTTAGACGGCTCTGCAGTTTAAAACGGCTTAATTTCGCCTAAGATATTGGCATTTGAACAAGAGATTTATTTTCGAAATTTAAGGTGTTCCTCTAATTGTTTTGCGCATTTTATATAACAGACAGTTGTATAAAAAATAATTGCAGTGGGTTAGATCTTATCACATTAATATTATTTTTCTTATTAATAATTTTTAACTAAACTTTGGCACCCTGTTTCACTAATTACATTTCTTTGAACAAGTATTAAATGTCAAACTTCTAATAATTTAAGTTTTTTGTTTTCTATTACAGAATTGACAGGCACAGTTGATCGATTTATGTGAAAATAATTAAAATAAGAATAAATTTCAAGTCATTGTTTGGTTTCCGATACCTTAGTTGAAATAAAAGTTTCAAATAAAAGCTAATATAATTGTTATTTCAACAATTATTCTGTAAGTGCAACTATTTTTGAGTAATTGCAGAAACCGCAAAAAATGACTAGAGTAAACATGCACTTCCGGTTTAAATATTGTTTTCAAAGATAAAGGGTTTTTTGCCCAGACATATACAAATCTTAATTTTGAAGTATTACTTCAACCGTATAGGCTGTAGAGTGCTCACACATACACAGACGGACATCATTCCAAAAATAGTCGGAATCGATTCAGGCAAGTTCAATACGTATATTTCCGTTAAAATCTCGAGATCGAAATCTTTCTTGAATACAATACAAACTTACACTGCGTTTAAGAAAGTTAAAATAAAACACAATATATTTTTTGAATTCATGATACTAATATTATTTTGAGTGTGGTATTATAAACTATACTCATATTGTCTAAATCTGCAGTACTAGGTATTACAACGGATAGTTGTTTTGACCATGTCACAACATTTAGTGGCGACCGTGACAGGACATTGTGTTTGCTTCTTTTCTTTTTTTGGTTTTGATCAATATGGAACGTACAAGAAAGTTACGCTCTGTTTTACGTAGCGCATTTACGCGAACGGCAAATCAATTGCATGCGCTCTTGACAAGCGAAGAGACCAATCTTCAAGATATCAAGGTTTCATTGGAAATGCTACAACAAAAGGCATGTACTTTTCAGGAAAACGACAAGCTGATCTTAGATTTTCTTGTATAAAAAAATGTTACAGGGAAAAAATGAATCAAGTAGAAGGCATGTATCTAACTCTACTTGTGTTAGTGTTAATATCAAACTTTAAAAACTGCATATAATTGAGTTTAAACAATTTGGCGGAGATTTTCTTTATCCTTTTGTAGCCAATTGAAGAAAATAAATGATTATGTGGATATGGTTTTGGAAGATAAGTTTCAATATCGTTGAAAGTTTTCCTCCAACTGGTGAAAACTATAATAAACAGTTTGAAATCACGTTTTGGAAGAGACGATCTACTGACTGAGGTGTACGTACGAGACCTCTTGAAACAGAATTTCAGCAAACGCGTCGAAAGTCAATATCTGGACATTGTATGATGGTATTGAAATACAACTCAGAGCTTTAGATAATGGACGAAGGAAAGTTTGATCCAAGAAGTGGGGAATATACATCGCGAGATCTTTCGGAAGATGTGGTTTCTACGCTAGTATTGGATTTACTATGGGATAGGAGAAACGACTTAATAATGATAAAAAAAAGATCATCAAAAATCTTTTTGCCTTTTATCCTGAACTTATTTTCTGCTGATACTGTTATTTCCTTGTAAATTTCTTGACCTGTGTGAACGTTGTTTTTATATTCTGTCTGCATTGCTATTTCTGTTGTAACCTTGTTGATATTTTATTTCGCATCCGTGCTTATGTTCGGCATGCAATTTTTATGGCAATTTATTTTTTTCTTATATTGTTTCAAAATATCAAATTCTATCAAGTCTGTTTGTTTCCAATGACAGTTCGTTTGGCCTAATGACGCAGTCGAATGGAAAAGCAATATTGTTTCTTTTGAAATGTACCCTAGGTGTTCCATTGCAAGTGAGCTCTCCCCTTGATCTTGACGTTAATGTGCTAATACATTGCCTTTTTACTCGATGTTTATCTACATACGCTTCTTTTACAAGTGAAACGGCTGATTCTATTACCCAGTTGCAGAAAAGCAAATTAAAATTAAGTATTTATTAACAAACCGTTAACAGTACATAAAATTTTTAATTTGCAATTAATAAGCCGTTATCGGACAATAAATCGTTAATCAAATTGTAACAAATATCAAAGTAAATTAACCATTAACGGCTTATTAACACTATTTTGGGTTGCACAAAGAATAATTAAGACTTCATTGACAGTTAACAAATAATTATTTATAAGCTGGTAGTACAATCCCTAACTAATCAATTTAAAATTTGAGTTTTAAATCAAATTTTATTCGAGTGTGGTGTATTTATTTCAAGACTACGTAATATTTATGCAAGTTTAACACGTTTTTGACCGAATTTATTAAAAAAAAAACATCGTACATACGGTTCTTTAAATCATCCAAATTTGCTGAAATATATTATTGCACGCAAGATAAATAATTCAATTTACAGTACTCTATTTGTAAGTCTGATACTTACTGAACATTACTAGTAAGTAAATATGTGTTAATAACTAAATACACCAGTAAACAGGAACGTATACGTCGATTGTTCCAATATTGGAACTCCGGGAAAAAACTGATTAAGAGGGCAGTCTGGGTTAATTGCATATATTTTCAAGATTTTTTTCTTAATAGAATTATAATAAAACTTTAAGCTTAGGTACGGATTAACAAAAAATACTGTTAATAATTTAATACATTCATTTGGTGCAAGAATTCAACCCTTAACTGGTAGAAACAAATCGAATAATAGTACACTACAAATTTTAATCTGCATACGCTCTTACGCCACGGGAACATTCCAAAATGTGATAGGCGACCACATACATGTACACAAATCAACTGTATCTCGCATTATAAAAAGAGTGACAGCTAATTATTATTTATTTTTGACAGCTATTGATGCTTAAAAGTATAGATCACGTGAGCACACTGCGGTGTTGTCATTTATTAATATTAATCAACGGTACATCATATGATGTTAGATTAATAAGATGTTGATTTGTTTTGTGTAACTCGATTTGTATTTGATGACAAATACATTAAATTATTTATGTTTCGTTGTATTTAAGCTCAATTTTGTTCCATAGCCTACTGAAAAATAACTATAAAAATAAAATTTGTTTAACTTTGAATCAAATTTTTCTTAATATTTTACTGATAGAAGGGTATAAAACGAATACATAATGGAATTTAGAAAAAAAAACTATCAAAATGGGCCTAAAAAATATATAGCATCTCATTTGAAAAAATATAACTTTGTGTTGTAGCTTGAGAACCACTGGTTTGAAAAAATATTTTCTTTCATAGGTGGATGTTCTTCTTAGTCCTACATAATATTGTCCTCTACTATTTTATTGTATCTTTAATGTCATAGAAGTTCTTCGAGGTAGCTCGTTTCGCTGTTACACCCTGTATATATATATATATATATATATATATATATATATATATATATATATATATATATATATATATATATTTATATATATAAATTATATAAGGCCTTGAAGTTATTTTACATATATTGTAAGTTGCAACCTGCAGCATCAGCTAAATCTTAGTATATTTCCATAAAACTAGAAACAGCATAAATAGCACGTAACGTTAGAAATATGGGTTGATTGTTCTCAGTTCGTTCATTGTAAGTCTACAAAACGAATACTGTTGTATTTAATATTATACGAAATAAAAAGATTTTTTTTATTTAAATTAAATATTGAGTATTTAATTAGCGCAGTCGGTAGGATAGCATCGAAACACAAGTTATTGTGTGGTGAATATAATTCTTCGCTTTGCTATTCTGCAAACCTACGTAAAAGGCTAAACAGTGCCCATCAGGGTCTACCCACGACCCATCTTTAAAAGAAGACAACATCAGATTGGCAACTTGCTGTTCCACAACCGGTCCACGTCGCCTGAAAGATATCTGCTGTCCTCTTGAAGAATCAGAAGACTAGAAGAACAGAAGAACCCGGTGATGCCCGTAAAACATCCCTCCACAATTATATTATTACTACCATTGTAAGTTAATCATAATTTACTTATAATATTATTACACAAAGAGATACTTCTAGCAAAGACTAGTAATAAAAGTATCAAGAGACCGACATAGTCTCAACACACACATATTTATGAACAATAGTAGTTCATCGGAATCGGAACACGTAACTTCAGATTCCGAAGTCGAAAATAGTCAAACTACCCAAATCTCGGTACGGAGAATTTCTTTGAGACCAATTCGATTAAATAATTTATATTTAACAATGTCTACTACGACATTAGCAGAACTCAAAAATCTGTCAGAAATTATTCCTTCATATGACGGAAATATTAAAATTCTTAACAACTTCATATCCGCTGTAGATGAAGTACATTCCGCATTAACTAACATACAAATTAATGATATCCAACGAACATACTTGTTTGGATTAATAAAAAATAAACTAACTCACAAAGCCGCTGAATTATTATCAGAAAATAAATTCTCAACTTGGGACGAATTGAAAACGTATTTAACTACTAATTTTTGCGACAAAAGCACGGCAGAGACTATATTACTAGAAATATTACAAATTAGAAATAAAATCAATTCCGATAAAACTTTAGAGTCCATTTCACAAAGATTTTCGCAATATAAATCAAAAATCCTCCTAACGGAATATAATCAACTTCAAAAAAATGCAATAATTAGAGAAAATCAAAAATTAGTTGTTTCACACTTTATTTCACTACTACCAATTTCTATACGGGGTTCATTTATTGTAAAAGAACCACAATCCCTAGAACAATGCGAAATTCTCTTGCGAAATGAATTCAACTATTCGCATCAATCCCCTATATTAAAAGAAAAACCAAATTTCTCATTCAGCCTACCTCCTTAGATATTCCCTGCTCAACAATTTCCTTCCAAACCCATACCATTTAACACAGTTAGTAAACAACCAACACAATTTGCACCCAGACAGAATTTGAAGAATTTCTATGAAACAAAACGTAATTTTCAACCAAGACCCATGACACAACAGACTCGCTTGACACAACCCATGTCAACACAAACAATTAGACAGAATTATAACCTTGACGAAACTAACGATACAGAAATCATAGAACAACTTGACCACGAATCTGAAAACGAAGTAGACGAAGATTCTTTTTTAGAGTTAGAAAACGGCGAGGGCAAATTGAACAAGTAATGTCAAGTATTACTTATCACCTACCGTCGTTAAAAATTTAAAATGATATTATTCTTTTTGATGCAGGCTCTAGTATAAATTTAATAACTCCGGAAATAGTAAGAACAAAAAACATGAAAACTTATAATGAAAAATGCACTTTTAAAACTGTAAACGGGAAAACCACAACAAACGAATATGTTATATTAAATCTAAACTAAATTCCAATAAAATGTTACATCCATAATTTTCATAAGGAATACAACCTACTTCTAGGTATAGAAGCATTTAAAGATGTAAACATACAAATTGACTTCTTAAAAAACATTAATAAAATACAAGGAAAAGAAAGAAAATTACAAAGTTATTCAGAAACATCAAAACAAAACAATAATATCCAAATTCGAAACAAACATTTAAGCAATTTAGAAAAACAAAAATTAGACTTAGTCATTAGAGAATATAAAAACTTATTCCCAAAAAAAGACGAAAAATTATGCAAACAAATCGAAGTTAGCCTAACATTCTGTAGCCTAAGAAAATTACACACCAGCATCATAATTCCTAAAACCCTACATCAAATAACACAAAATAAAGACATTTGGCTTTTCAATGAAATTATTGAAACATATTGTAGAAATGATGGAGATCAAATACACTACATAATAAATATTCCTATTTACACTTTAAATACTTATCATTTATACCAATTTACCCCTATTCCCGTCTACAAAAATAATTCTCTTATTATGCTTAATGAAAAACAAAGTATATACTACCTAGATAATGGAAATAAATATAATACTGATAACTGTATTCAAATAAGTAATTTACACTATTGTAATAGTCGATATATTAAAATTAATAAATGTATTAGGAATATTGTAAGTAACCAAAAGAACGATGGATGTTTATATCATGACATAAAATTAGAAAACACTTGGGAACAAATAGAAAATACGAACGACTTAATAATTATAAGTCCCAACGAACAACAAATTCAGATTAATTGTCAAACAAATATTTTGAATAAAAATATACAAGGAATATACAAATATAAATTAACAGAAGGATGTAAGATAAATAATTTTAAATTCAATGTTATTCAAGAAACATATAAAGAAATACAATTTGAAAATTTCAACCCCTCCAATAATTTGAAAACGCTAAGTCAGATTAAACTAAAAGAAATAAAACCAGTTGATATAAAAATCAAAAATGTTCCACGAATAGAAGAATCACAAATAAATAATAACCATCATTCTTACATATTATATTGCATCATTGTAATTATCATAATGTTCATGTTATGTTCTAAATATAAGAATAAATGTAAAAACTTATGGAAACGAAAAGAGAACACATTAAAAAACAAATCAAACGAAATTATATTAGAAACAATAGAATAACATCTTACAATTATTGTAAAATTTTAGAAGGGAGGAATTATATAAGGCCTTGAAGTTATTTTACATATATTGTAAGTTGCAACCTGCAGCATCAGGTAATTCTTAGTATATTTCCATAAAACTAGAAACAGCATAAATAGCACGTAACATTAGAAATATGGGTTGATTGTTCTCAGTTCGGTCATTGTAAGTCTACAAAACGAATACTGTTGTATTTAATATTATACGAAATAAAAAGATTTTTTTTATTTAAATTAAATATTGAGAATCTAATTTATATATATATTTATATATATATATATATATATATATATATATATATATATATATATATAAAATAAATGTTTGAAGTTAACGTCTTTGAAAAAAAACTGATTTTTGTTTCACTGAGTCCGTCAAAACTCTTTTATTAATCTTACATGTGTCTACAAGATAAATGACATCTGATATTTCTTTAACATTAGCTTTTATAAACTTTGTGAGATTTATTTGACACCTGTTTACAAGAATAGGTTTTAGCATAATCATCAGAAGTGACTTTAATTATATTTAACTATTGTTGGATTATACAGAGTCCGTTATATAATACTAGAGGCTATATTTTATATAACTTCCCCATCCTTAGCGGGAAACATACCTAATTGAACTGGTGTGTTTTCGTTGGTTTTGATATTCTTAGTTACCAATTTATTTTTGATGTTATTTTTAATGATTAAAATTATTATTAAAATTATTACAACCACTGTTGTTATGATTGTTAAACTGTGATTAGCGTGAATATCTAGTTCTACTTCATGATCTATTTTTTCGAAATGCAAGTTAGGGTTTTTGATTTTTGCCAAATTTTTTATATTTAATTTTGTATTATTGTAATACGTAATGTTGGTTACTGGGTTTTTAGAAATAGTATTTACTCCATGTTCTCTTGATTTTTGGTTGTAAATAACGTTATTAATAGCTAATTTACAATCATTATTATTCTTAACTAAATAAATTCCCTGGAGATTATTTATAATTGTACCATCCTTACTTTCTAATTTTATAATATTTTTATTTTTAAACATTAATATGTAACTATCACCATCACTTAGATATTCGACGTTGTTTTGTAGTTCTACTTCGTAATATGCGCACTGTTCATTTTTATTATCTAATAAACTAATAGCACATTTACTGGTTAGCATTGTTTGTTGATTGCAATAGTATAGTTTGTTTATTTTTGCACAAGGGGTGTTGATGGTTTTTACCTCGTTGTTTCCAATCAAGACATATTCGTTTACAAGGGTTATATAATATTTGTTATTTAATTTTGTTGGTACTGGGGTCAATATTTTTAATTCGTATTTTTTGTTATTAAACTTGGGAATTTCAATGAAATAAATGATTCTATAATTTTCATCCAAAGCACATTTGATTTTGATTAATTTTTCTAGGCTGATTAAATTTAATTCTTCTTGATTCATGTCTTTTAAGTATCGTTTCAGGATATGGGTAGGCATCATTTTAGGGAAGTATGTTTCTAGTTTGCAAAAACTGATGGAGGTTTCGAGATCATTCAAGTGTTCATGTGATATTTTCAATGTTAAGTATATTTCTATTAAAGCCGTTTTTATGTTTTCATAATTAAGGAGATTTTTATTTTCTTTAATACTATACACAAGATGTTCTTGATTTTTGTTCATTTGATCTACGGTGTCATTAAATTTCTTAACTAATTCTATTACTAGATCGTAGTCTTTATATTGATTTTTTTCAACTTTATCTTGATTAGATTGTAAGTGTTTTAGGATTTTATCGTATCGTTCTTCGTCGTCTGAATCTAAGTTACCGGAAATGAATTTTATTATTTTTCCTAGCCCGTTTACAAAACCTCGTTTCTTTCTGTTGTTGCTATTTTGCTCTGGTTTGTGGCTAGCTAAGTTATCAAATTGAGCATTGATTGTTTTCCATAGTTCGTTAATAATGTTAGTTTCTAGTCGTACATTGTATGCTAGGTTGTAACTAAATTTCTGAATTAAATTAATATATTGTTCGTATACTTTGTTTGTACTTAGTTTTAAATTTTCGACATCGTTGTAATAAGTTAATGTTAATATAGTTTCTTGTAAATATGCGTTACCAAGAGAAGTTATGAGGTTGCCATTGTTTTGTGTAATGTTAATTATGTTCTGTCCTTGTGTCAGGATGATGAGGATTCCGATGAACGGGATTGATCTGAAACATCAGGGGAATCAATTTTTCTTGGTCTCTTAATATTTGATAAGTGTGTCTTTTTGTTTTTGTCTGTGAGAATTATTTTGTTTGATTTTTGTTTTGTAAAGTTTCTTTTTATAAACTTTGGTGTTTTTGTTTTATTTATTAGTTGTCTATTTCTTTCATAGCCGATTTCTGGTATTTCTATATTATTGTCTTTGCCTTGATGTGAATATTTTTGTTTTACCGTTTCTATATTTTTATTTATTTCTGCGTATAATTTTTCTGTCTTGTTTTTATGTGTTTCGACATAGTTCTGTGTGATTACTTGATCTAAGTCTAAATCAAAAATTGATTTATTGTTAATATGACCGTTCAGTATTTCGAAGGGTGTGTATTTTGTGGTGCTGTGTACGCTGTTGTTATACTTTATTATTGCATATCTTACTTTGTCCGCTATAGTTGTTTTGTTAAAAGTTTTTTGTAGATTAATACATCGTATTTGTTCGATTAATGTGGAGTGAAATCTTTCTATTTGTCCGTTTCAATTAGGGTGTTGGGATGCTATGAAGTGTATTTTGACTTTATGTAATTGTAGTAATTCTTGTATTATTTGGTTTTTAAATTCTCTACCATTGTCTGAAATGATCAAGTTTGGTGTGCCATGGTGTGAAAAGTAGTTTGTTAAATTGTTTGCTATTTCAATTGAGCTAGTGTTTTTTATCTCATATGCTTGAGCGTATTTTGAAAATGCGTCAATGATTGTTAGAAATTTTGTATGTTCTAAAGTAAGAGTGTCACAGTGTAGTATTTCTAAGGGTTTACTAGGTGTGGGTGTTTTTGCTATGCCTGTGTCTATAGGGTTTCTTTCGTATTTTGACTGTAAACATATTTCGCATTGATTTATAAAATTACTAATTGTTTTTTCTTGGTTCGGCCAGTAATAAATATTTTTTATTTGATGATGCACTTCGTTTATTCCGCGATGATTTTGATCGTGAAATTCTTGTATTATTTTTTGTTGTTGTGTTTCGGTTTCGATATCTTTTAAAATATAGTTGGTTTTTCTTAATTTTAATTTAGTTGATTTGAAAGTTTCTTGTATTATTTTATTTAGTTCTTGAAACATGTCGTGTTCAAAATGAATGTAGTAGTTTTGATCAGGCTTTACGTAATTCTTAATAAACTGAATGAATTCTCTTTTATAGTCGTTACTTGATAATTGCAAATTGTATCTAATTTTAGATTTGTTAAACAAATATTCGATTTTTAATGGTGCTGGATTGTGTAAGACTTTTGTTATTATTATTTGTTGTTTTCCTATGTTCAATGGGGTATCTGTGTGTATTATACCTGCTATGTCATTTGTTTCTGTATTTGAGTGTATTGTAATTTGATCTGATTCTGAGTTTACGTGTACTATTTGTGATTCATTTTCGTTAGGGTTTTGTTGTTCGTGTTCTTTTAAAAATTCTTCTAGGACTTCGAAGTCTGAGTTAATATTTAATTCTATGCGGGAAAGAGCATCTGCGTTTTGATTTAATTTACCTTTTTTGTAAACAATTTCGAAATCAAATTCTTTTAGTTTAATTTGCCAACGAATGAATTTTGCATTAGGTTCTTTTATTGAATAGAGCCATTGTAAAGGTTTATGGTCGGTGAATATTTTAAATTTACGTCCGTACAAGTAGGGTCTAAAGTATTTTGTCGCCCAAATTATCGCGAGTAGTTCTTTTTCTATTGTTGAGTAATTAGTTTCATGCTTGTTTAGTGTTCTGCTAGCGTATGCTACTGGTAGATCGCTGCCGATATTGCCTTGTGATAATATTGCTCCGATTGCAAAATTGCTTGCGTCTGTTGTCAGTATAAATGGTTTTTCGAAATTAGGGTATTGTAAGATGGGTTCATTTATTAGTAGATTTTTGCATAGTTCAAATGTTTCAACGTATGTTTTTTCCTGTATGTTAATTGTTTTGTCTTTCTTTAAATTGTTACTCAGTGGTTTGGTTAATTTTGCGAAATCTTTTATAAACTTGCGATAATAACCTATAAGTCCCAAGAAGCCTTTTAGTTGTTTAGTTGTTTTAGGTATTGGAAATTTTTTGATTGCTTCAATTTTGTTTGGGTCTGGTTTTATTCCGTTTCTAGTTATAACATGTCCTAAATAGTTTGTTTCTTTTTTTAAAAATTCCGATTTGTCTAATTGTATCTTTAGGTTAGCATTTTGTAATCTGTCAAATATTGTTTTTAAATTTTGAATTTGTTCCTGAAGGGAAGTCCCGAATATTAGTATGTCATCTAAATAAACGATACAAATTTTTCTGATTAGACCACGTAGGACGTTGTCCATTACGCGTTGGAAGGTTGCAGGTGCGTTCTTAAGACCGAAGGGCATGCGAGTAAACTCGTAATGTCCGTTGTCTGTGTTAAATACGGTCTTTTCTACGTCTTTGGGTTCGATTTCGATTTGGTGAAATCCGGAAGCCAAATCAAGGGTGGAAAAGTACTGACGTTTACCTAATTTGTCTAATAGGTCGGTTATGTTTGGTATTGGGTATTTGTCATCTATTGTTTGTTCGTTAAGTTTTCTGTAGTCTATTACGATTCTCCATTTTTGTTTGCCGCTCGCGTCTTGTTTTTTTGATACGATCCAGATTGGAGAGGACCAAGGTGAATGCGAGGGTCTGATGATGTTTTGGTCTAGCATTTTGTTGATTTGAGTTTCTACTTCTATTTTGTGTATGTGTGGGTATCGATATGTTTTGGTGTAACATGGTGTTTCATCTTTTAAGTTTAATTTGTGTTTTATTTCATTTGTAAATGTTAGTTGATTTGTTTCTTGGTGAAATAAATGTGAATATTGATTAATTAGTTTTTCTAGTTGATATTTTTCTTCTGAGTTTAGGTGTTCGATACGTAATTGATCTGTTATTGGAACTTCGTGGGGTTCTACATTGTTTAATTCGAAAAATTGTAATGGCTGTGTGTTCATAGTCATATTTTCTGTTATTATTATCTCCGCGACGGTTGTATTGTAGACTGGGAATAAGTATTCATGATTTTTAATTTAAGCAATACCTTCTGGTATGTGTAATCCGATTACGTTCATTTCTTTGACGAGACCATCTCCGTTTCGGATGTTCTCGCACTTAAAATTTATAAATTCTCTAGTTTTAGGTGCTATCATTTTGTTGGCTTTGATTTTGTTATATTTTTAAGTTTGTGCAATTTAATTTCTTTATGTGGAAGAATGAGTAATTCTCTAGTTAGATCTAAAATTGATTTTATTTGTTTTAGTTGATCTAATCCGATTAAAATATCAAATTCCTTATGGAAATCAAAAATGTAGTATTCTAAATTAGTTTCAATTTTAAATATTTTTGGACTTGGTATAATGATTTTAAACAATCCTTTCTCTGTTCCGGTTGCTGTGGATATTTCAAAAGGTTCCGAGTTATAATTATTAGGGTAAATGTTTGGGCTGCACGATTGGTTATAAATGATTGGGTACTACCGGTATCTATCATTACTTTTAAGTCGTTGTCGGGTAAAATGAAGTGTAATAATTCGCTTGTATAAAAATGGTTGTTCATTAATTCTGCGATTGGATTTCCGAGGCTGTTATTTGAAAATTTCCGTCTTCATAATATTGCGTATCATCAGATTCGGTTTCATTATTTACTATGAATTGTTCGTCAGAGTTATAGATTTGTTCTTGCTGATTTTCTAATTCGATTGCGTATTCTGTGCTATTTTGTGTATCATATTCGTTAATTTGTGTATTGAATAATTCTTCTGATATGAAATTAGGTGTTCTGTTATAGGGTAAATTATTTTGTGTTTCAGGTCTGGGTGAGGGTTGTTGGTTGAATTGTGGTCTTTGTGTATAATTAGTGTTACGTGGTGTAAAAGTTTGCCTGGTGCACACGCTCATTGGTGTTGGTTTATATTGTTGTGTGGGTTGTCTGTATTGTTGTATGGGTTGTCTGTATTGTTGATTGGGTTGTTTGAATTGTGCGGGTTTGTATTGTTATACGGGTTGTTTGTATTGTTGGGTATGTGGTCTGTATGGTTGGTTGAGATATTGATTCTGGTTGTTGTTATGGAATGGTCTGAGTGGGATTCTGTTAGTTTGTGGGTTTGATAACGGTTTATTTATGTCCGATTTAAATGGTCTAGGTGCCTTACTTATTTTTGCCTGTACACTATAATCGTTTGTTAATAAGCGACCGGCTTCGTCTAATGATTTTGGTTGTCTAGTCCTCAACATGTCGCCCAAGGGTTCATGTAAGGTCGTGAGGAAAACGCGTAGCCGTAGTTCTAAGACATGAGTGGTGAACACGGGGATTACGAGTACGCCTAATGTTGACTGTACAACTGCGAGGGTGCGTCCCATATGATCTTTTATTCTCCGTAAATATTCTAATGGTGTTTCATTTTGAGATTGATTGAATCTACCGATTTCTATACAAAGTGTATAAAAGTCTCTACTTTCGTCATTATACGATTCTTGCAGAATACTTTTAATTTCTGCCCACGTGGAGATAATTCTCCCATTGATCTGTTTTTTCGCGTCTCCTTCGAGTTTTGCAATTAGTATAATTAGTAATAATTTATTTTTTGCAGGATTTGCAGTATCGCTGCAAAGTTCTATCAAAGTCTCTGCGGACGATAGGAATTGGCGAAGGCTTTCCTTGTCGCCATGGTATTTAGGTACACTTTCTTCTAACACTGAAGTTATAGGGTGTGCCATTTTAATTTAACAATGTGCTTTAGAATTTAAAATTCTACAATCAGTTTATTTACTGTTTTAAATATTTTTATGATATTTACTTTAGAAATTAATTTTCCTAGCTTAAATTTCTTGTTTGCCGTCAAGGTTAACGGGGTCGTAAATCATTGAATATGCTTTGATTTTGGAATATTGAAACAACGAGTACTTACAGTTTCATCCTAGAGAACGGGTAGATGCACTGCACTGGTTTTAGGATGTTGAAGTTGAGGTGCTCGTTCGGCGGCTGCTTACTAGGGCTCGTACTCTGCTTGGCTTTTTGAACTGCTTCTTCTGGTCCGGAACCTTCGTTACGATTCTCGTGCTGGACTCGGGGTTGTTGTTCTATAGCTGGTTTCTTAGTTGTAGACGTTGGTTGCAATTAACTGATTCATATGATGGTGATCAGCTAAATGACTTCAATTTATTATTTTGTTAATTCACTTGGTGGTGATTAACTTGTTCGATTGCAAAATTAAATCGTTGAAACGATAACAATTCGTATGGTGTCGATTGTTTTTGCAATCCTACCGACTGCGCCAAATAAATGTTTGAAGTTAACGTCTTTGAAAAAAAACTGATTTTTGTTTCACTGAGTCCGTCAAAACTCTTTTATTAATCTTACATGTGTCTACAAGATAAATGACATCTGATATTTCTTTAACATTAGCTTTTATAAACTTTGTGAGATTTATTTGACACCTGTTTACAAGAATAGGTTTTAGCATAATCATCAGAAGTGACTTTAATTATATTTAACTATTGTTGGATTATACAGAGTCCGTTATATAATACTAGAGGCTATATTTTATATAACTTATATATATATCGCTATTTAACTTCATTCTTACACACTTCTTTCGCCTCATTTAAACTCATTAAATTATTCATACAGGCTCAAAATGAACGCAACCCTATTGTGGACGACTTCGTGCGTTTGATGATCTGGTTCCCGACTGAGCATCCAGCCAACCTTCACGGAATCATGATAAATTGTAAGCAAAATGTAGACGAAGCTGTTCTTATGATGCATTACGTATCAAGTTTGCGCAAATCGTATTCAACACAACACTCAACACCCCAACTAGTTCAAATTCAAATGCCCAAAGATATCTTACCGGAACAATTCAAGAAAATGCGCATATCGCAATACCGCGAAGATCTGATCCACAGGGTTCGATACTACCCATTCGGAATATCATGGTGTGAAAATGAACTTGCTAGAAGTGACACCGACACCTCTATAGAAGTGGACAATGCCTTAGATACACATCCAGGTTTTGTAGAAATGGTACCAAATAAATCTGATACTGAGGACTCTGATGATTCACTGGAGTTTTTTGTGATTCCGCCGGCTTGCTCATTTTCCGAAATGTCATGTACTGAGGACTTCGATTTTCTTAAGATTGTCGGTGGTGAACATTTCTAATACATTTATGGAAATTTATTATCGACGTACGAATTCATTCTGAAAACCTTGCATATTACATTTTTATATAACATAATTTAATTTATTTCTCTTAAATTTGATGTTATTTATGTAAACTATTGTTATTATAAATGTATATATTTTTAAAACTGTGTTGATATCGTACCTACTTTAAAATATTTTTATCGTTTAAAGAATAATTAAACTTTTTTAAATTTATTTACTTTAGTGCTTTATTAATTCCAGAGAGTAGGGAGAGTTGAATAAAACAGTCACCATTGGAGAGAGTTTATGTTAGGTTCGAGTTTATGAACAGGATTTTGTAAAATTGTAGAATTCCTCGGGGTTCTAGAAATCACGATAAAAAAAAATTCATCGAGTTAAATGTTATTTAATATACTGTAGTGAATTCATGGCAGAGAATTCACTAATAACACAGTATTAACGCAATGGTGGCTGTCAAAACAACTGACAGACGCAGACAAGTGCAGAGTATCAAGCGAATACGCCACTTCTGCGCTATAGATGAAGCCACGCCAGTATATAAGCCGGTACCTAATCACTCCAATTTCTACACCTCACCCAGCAGCGCTTTGCTAACCGTTGCATAACAGCCCGACCTACAACATCCTTGGGACGCTCCAGTACATCATCGCCGCCAAAAGCGAAAAACCCGTTTTCTTCCTGCAGTGCTCCTCCACCGTGCAAAACTCTTGACCCCAAGCTTCTCCTCCATCCTCGAAAATACCACTGTTGTGCTTAGATGACTTCGTTCCAATAGGTTTCACTTATATCTCTTTTTTGTTGCTGTTATTTCTATGCTTTACTGTATTATATTGTGTATGCACGTTTCCATACTTAACCTTTTAAGGTCCGCATATAGAAAAAAATGAGTAAAATGAAAAAATAATAATAGTGAAAAAAGTGGTTGAAATGAGTACTAGAGTACATTTTCAAACCCGAAAAGTTTATGTTTTCATTATATTAATTATATTTTTTTTTTTCGATATACGAATCAATGTTCCTATTATGGAAAAATTGTCCATAAAGTTTTATATAAACCAATTTCTTTTCTTACTGATACATAAGTATATTTTACATTTATTTTTCACAGAATACAAGTTTAATTTTCACAAAATACAAGTTTTGATTTTTACATAATACAATTTGGCTAACTAATTATCTTCTACGTGATTATATTACGTGCAAGCGGAACCATATCTGACTAGGTCAGAATATTTATATCACTTACACTTGTCACGTGACGTCTGACCCTTCGGTTAGCAGAAGAGTGGGTGTGCAGAACTCCGAATTGGAGTCAATTCATCAGTATTTATTTACCCATTTTTTGCAAGTACAACCTTTTTATATATACAGAAAAAACATTATGTGGTTGATCTAGGGCTCGATAGCCCCTTTCAACCTATGTATAAAAGAGAAATTTTCTTAAAAAAATCGAAAACCATAAATACTTATAAAAATCACCATTCAACACTTAGAGGTAGTTCATATAGTAAAATAAATGAACATAATAGGATAATTCTCAACGTCTTTACGTCCTGTGTTCCTATATAGAAACGCCGAAGACGGACCCCCTAAAATAAACATAAAAACTTTAAATGTTTTAAGAAATCCGTAATAGGCCATTGTTCCTAACTTGAAACAGTTTCCATATGCTAAAACCCAACATCTTGCGTCATCTATAGAAAACTGACATAAGGTGGAAATGTCAAAATCATCATAAGTGTTCTATTTTGTACGTGAAGTGTTTTGTGTAAAGTTTTCTAAAATGTTGGGTAAGTATTAGGCCTAAAAAAATTATAGGGGTATAAGCTGGTAGTATAAGAACACATTTAAGCTAGATTTGATTGAAAAAAATTATACATGAATTCGTAAATCAAAAGATTTCCACTGTTCCAGGTATGGAACAACAGTCATATAGCCTAAATTTATTAAGTTCTAATGCGGAACAACGGGCATTAGTGTATAATGTACCTCCAATGACAGCTTCTTTCTTTAGTAAAATATGGCCTCTTTACCAAGCGATTGCGCGGATGAAAATCTAAGCGATTCTGATGACGAATACCTACCAATCTCCAAGGATGTTGTAACTGAAGATGGCGAAGATTCTTCAGATTCAGAAGATGAAGAACAACTAACTCATGTAGCCGCAAAAGGGAAGCAGAAATACAAGTGGACTAAAGTAAAACAGGACGAAAATAATTTGCCTCAACCACAGTTTACATTATAAGACCTAGAAGAGGAGCCGGAGATAGGGAGGCCCATAAATTATTTCCAAATGTTTTTTCAAACGAGCTATTAGATTTGATAGCAGAACAGAGCAACTTACAGTAAGCGCAATAAGTATTCGTACAGTTAAAATTTTTACAAAGAAACTAATTTTACAGGAAAACAATTGAAGATAACTAAAATATAAAAATATGTAGAGTATTATGGATAAACACATTCAATATTTATACATAAATTTATCAACAAATATTATATTATAGTGGCAATAAAAAATAAAAACCGATGACACACGTCAAATTAGCGCGCATAAAGTACATTTTAGTTTTTTTGTTTCAGCATTAGTTATGTTATAGACTCTCGCCGAATGGCACGAATAACAATAACATGGGACCTCTCCGAACAAATTAAATGAAATTTTCCATAAACCAATGTCATTTACCAATTATCTGTGCAATATAAGAAGTAAAAGCAAAGAAACTAGTTAAACTGAAAGAAAATTTATTATTTCATTGCATAATTAGTGCTTTTCATTGATAAAGATTTTGAGTATCATCTATAGAACGTATTCCACAGTGTAAAATAGAATTGATAGCTTTCGTGAAAGTAAAAAATCGAAAAATAAAGACAGAAGTGGCCCGGTCACCAGAGTCAGTTGCCTTGATCGTCGAAAAACTGTAAGGAAAATTAAAGAAATTCCATAAATTATTGCACCAAAATTTACCGAAGAACTGTAAATTACCACTGAAATATATTTGTGTCCGTGTACTATCCGATATGTACTAAGATAACCTGGGTCTCATGGTCGATCTGCTCGAAGAAAATATTGAGATTACGAAGTTAATTGAAAGAAGCGATTGCCGTTTGTTAAAGACTTCATAAATGGAAAATTTAGCTTTGGAATAAATTGATATACCCTATGACTCAAAAAACAATAATTTTGGTTTGGATGGTGGGGTACTTAGGGAGAAAAACACAAACAGAATTTGACAAAATATGCTTACTTCGTTTAGTAAAATACGGAGGCGGACATGAACTTGTATGGGGATGTATGAGTGTTGCTGGTATTGGAAAACTACACCCAATTGATGGAATTATAGATTATATAGTCTATATCATTATCTTTAAAGAATATTTAATTCTTAGCATAGAGAAAATGGGAGCCAAGAGAAATGTCATATTCATGCAAGACAATGATCCAAAACATAAAGCTTGGTACTCCAGATTGTGTATCCTTTTTAATACACCAAGCTATCGAAAATGTTTTCCGAATCATCAGACATTAATAAAAATGAGCATTTATGGACTTAAGATGAAAAAGAAATAAGAAAACGGCTAATTTCTAACAAAAACCATTTGAAAATTGAGCACCATGAAGAATGGGATAGCATTTCAATATTTTTTAAGGTATTTGGTAAATTAAATACCAAACAGACTCCTAACTATTATTAGAGCCAATAGATATCCAAATAAATATAGGTGATTTGTGTAAAATTGAAAATTTATAACAATTGTTTACATGTACGAATACTTTTTGCGCGTTAATTTGGCTAGTGATATTGGTTTTTAATTTTTATTACCACATTAATATTATTTTTGATGAATAGTTTTCGTAAATAAAATAATCATATGACTCCATATAACGCCACATATTTTTATTTTTGATCTATCTTCAATAGTTTTTCTTTAAATGTAGTTTTATTATGAAAACTTGACCTGTATGAATACTTTTTGCGCTCACTGTATATGTTTGCCAGGCTCTTCTGAACAAGCCTCTAAATCTCAGTCGTTCAGAATTAGAAATTTTTATTGTGACTATTATTTATATATATATATATATATATATATATATATATATATATATATATATATATATATATATTAAAGTCACTCGGTAAGTTTCACAAGTAGATTTATTAAACATCTGCATATATTTTGACTTCTCGGTCATCATCAAGACTAAATGTCCTGATGAGGGCCGAGAAGTCGAAACATATGTAGACGTTTAATAAATGGCCCGAGCGCAATAACGCTACAACTTTACTACTTGAAATTTTAAACGCGTTTTTCTCGAAACAACATTTTTCAAGTTGGCCGGACCGATAACTCGGACATATCTTTACTGATTGACTTGAAAATAACAATTTGTATTTATAACTTTCTTCATGAAAAAACGTAGGATTTTCTAATTATGTTGCATTGTTATTGACAATGCAACAAAACTTGTTTAGTTCATTCTAAATTTAAAAATGCAAGAGATATTGGTCCGGCCTCAAAGGACTGAAAAATAGAGGCGTTACGGGGAAAATGCTGGGAAGCCGCCATTTTGTTCCTCAAGGCTCGAAAAAAAATTAGAAACTCTGCTCAATATGCATATAATAAAGTCCATTTTTCCCAATTCTAATCTATCTATAGTTTTGCTGAAAAAAATTCACAAACTTGGCCTATTTTTTCCGCCTCTAGGGTAGCCTAACCCCTTAAACAATATAACCCGAAAACGCCAAACAAATGGGGTTACAAGATTTTTGTTTTATGTGACAGCATTGGCTTGATCCATAACTTCGAGATTTATACTGGAAAGATACTAACAGCGCCTGGAAAACAGGACATAGGAGCCAGTGGCAAGATAGTTCTTCGTCTTGCATCTACTATTCCGCAGCTTCTAAATCATCAGCTATTCTTTGACAATTGGTTTACTTCAATGAAACTTCTTACCAGTCTTTATAAAGATGGAATTTACTAGTCGGGCACTGTAAGAATAAATAGAACTCCTGGTAATGTATTTATAGGCAACACGGAGATGAAAAAGAAGGACAGAGGCACTTATGATGAGTATAAAGCTACGATAGGCGACGCAGAAATCCTTCCTTTGAAATGGTATGACAATAAAAGCGTACCTTCTGCGTATCACAACCTGTTGACGTCACAAAAAGTTTTGATCGCAAAACAAAGACTAAAATTGACATTCAGCGTCCAAACATGATAAGACAATATAACAATTTTATGGGTGGGGTAGATTTGTTAGATGGATTTATATCATACAATAGAATAGCATTGAAAAGTCGAAAGTGGGATATTAAAATATTTTTCATTTTATTGACCTGGCTAAAGTTAGTGCTTGGATACGGTACAAGGCCAACATGCTAAAAACAGGACTGGAGAAAACGGAATATTCTTGATCCTCTTCGGTTTTCGTGCTGAGGTAGCAGAAGGCCTCTGTCTTTTAGGACAGGGTAAGAATGCAAGAAAAAGGGGAAGACCAAGTGGAAGTATGGCAAGACACTTTAAAGAAAATCATCTGCAGTGGGTTAAGCCACATCGTAGTTTCATTATTTTTCTAATTTATAATTTTTGTTCTGACCATTTGGAACACTTTTGCGCTAAATATATTTCTTTGAATAAATATCAAATGTCAAACTTCAAACTATTTAAGTCTGTTTTGTTTTTTTTCTTGATAAAAAATTGACAGGCGCAGTTGATACGATTTATGTAAAATTAAATGTAATATGAAGAAATATCAAGAGCCATTTTTTTGTTTCTGGAACCGTTTGAGAAAAAAAGGTTCAGATCAAAGTTGTACAAAATGCTGATATCTATAATTTTTACTGTACCAATTTTTCTGTTACTTCAACCGTTTTTCAGTAATTGCAGAAACTGCAAAAATGACTAGAGTAAACATGCACTTCCGGTCGTAATATAGTTTTCAAAAATTGAAGGTTTTGTGCCAGGCACATACAAATCTTAAGTTTAAAATTTCATAATTTTCCCTTTAGCCGTTTGGGCTGTAGCGCGCTCACCTACACACACACACACACACACACAGACACAGACACTCACACACACACACACACACAAACGGACGTCATTCCAAAATTAGTCGGCATCGATTCAGGGAAAGTCAAAACGTATATTTCCGTTAAAATCTCGAGTTCGAAATTATTCATGATTACAATACTTACTAATACTGCGTATAAGAAAGTAAAAAATAAAGAAGTCAAACAAAACCCATATCCATATTTGACATCCACACAGATTAGATACCTCACCTTCGAGGCGAGAGGGAACAAAGAAAGAGGTGCAAAAAACCCGGCGGTGGACTCATAACTTACTTTTATTGCGGGAATTGTAAAATATACTTATGTATCAGTAAGAAAAGAAATTGGATTATTTATAACAGTATGGACAATTATTCCATAATAGGAACGTTGATTTGTATAATGAAAAAATCTGCACGTCATGCACCGGACTCTCTTATACGCATTTGGGTTAAACCATATCGTGGTTTCATTATTTATCTAATTTATAATATTTGTGCTAACTTTCAGATTGCTTTTACACTAAATAAATGTCTTTGAATAAATATTAAATGTCAAATTTCCAATTATTTAAGTCTATTTTGTTAAACAATTGACAGGCGCAGATGATACGATTTATGTAAAATAAAATAAATATATATATATATATATATATATATATATATATATATATATGTATTATAAATATATATATATATATATATATATATATATATAAATTTATATATATATATATATATATATATATATATATATATATAACAAAATTTATGCTAAATAGGAATACCTTTAATTTTCGTGCATGAAATTTTTCTGTAACTCTAACCATTTTTGAGTAATTGCAGAAACTGCCAAAACTGACTCAAGTAAACAGGCACTTCCGGTTTGAATATTGTTTTCAAAAAAAGAAGTTGCACACCCCAGGCATATGCAAATCTTAAGTTTAAAGTTTCATAATTTTACCTGCGACCATTTAAGCTGTAGAGAACTCACACACATACATACACACACACATACAGACACACACACACACAGACAGACGTCATTCCAAAAATAGTTGGAATCGATTCAGGGAAGGTCAAAACGTATATTTCCGTTGAAATCTCGAGATCGAAATTTTTCTTTATTACAAAATTTATACTGCGTATAAGAAAGTAAAGATAAACTTTTCGAGTTTGAAATGTACTATAGTACTCATTTTAACTTCATTTGTCACAATTATTATTTTTTCTTATTACTCATTTTTTTCTATATGTTAAGAATGGAAACTTGCATACACAATATAATACAGTAAAGCATACAAATAACAGCAACAAAAAAGAGATATAAGTGTAACCTATTCGAGCGAAGTCATCTAAGCACCACAGGGGTATTTTCGAGGATGGAGGAGAAGTTTGGGGTCAAGAGTTTTGCACGGTGGAGGAGCACTGCAGGAAGAAGACGTATTTTTCGCTTTTGGCGGCGACGATGTACTGGGAGCGTCCCAAGGATGTTCTAGGTCCAGCCGTTATGCAACGGTCAGCAAAGCACTGCTGGGCGAGGTGGAGAATTTGGAGTGATTAGGCACCGGCTTTTATATATAAATATTATTTTTACTTTCTTATACGAAGTATAAGTTTTTTTTTTTTTTTATTAAATTTAATTTTACAACTGGCCATTATAGGCCAACCAGTAAATAGAATGTATTTAATTCTCGTACGTGAAGGTGATACCCATTGGTGTTCCTTCCTGTTTAGTTTATTTCGCTATCCCTGTTGAGGATATTATGCACTCAATTCTAGAGGTTTTTTTCTTTGCAATCTCCTGACTTCGTAAGCGTTGTTAAGCAAATTGATGGCTAGTTGGTTAGGGTGTTGATTTAGTCGAGATTCGTATGATTTAGCAAACGTTTTGATTTGTTCGTGGATGTATTTGATATTGAAATCTCTATGTATTGTCTCGTTGTTGATATACCAGGGGACTCTGAATATTGTTCTAAGTGTTTTATCCTGGAATCGTTGTATTATATCAGTATTGGATTTTTTCGCGCATCCCCATAGTTGGATTCCATAACTCCAGATTGGTATAATAACTACTTCGTATAGTAGTAACTTACTTTGTAATGATAGCTGGGAGTTATAGCCTATTAACTACCACATTTTTTTAACTTTTATATCTAGTTGTTTTCTTTTTGCCATTAGATGATGTTTCCAAGTCAAACGCTTGTCTAGGTGTATACCTAGATATTTGACGTGATTTTCTAGTGTCAGAGTATTCCCATTTAGTTTGATTTGCGGGCTTGTGATATGTTTCGTGGTAAAGACGATGTGCGTTGATTTTGTTTCATTGATTTTAATTCTCCATTTCTGTGCCCACCTTTCTATATCATTTAGCGAATTCTGTAGGATGTTTGATGCTTCAACAGCGTTTTCGTGCGATGCTAGTATTGCTGTATCGTCAGCGTATGTAGCAGTTATCACATCCTCATTACAGGGTATGTCTGTGGTAAAGAGCTGATACAGTACTGGTCCTAATACGCTCCCTTGTGGTACTCCTGCTTTTATGGGGTAATGTTTTGAGAAGCAGCCTTCATAGGACACGTGGAAGTATCTTTCACTTAGGTAGGATTTTAACAGCAGATAGTACTGGCATGGTAGATGTGATTTTATTTTATATAGTAGTCCAGTGTGCCATACACGATCAAATGCTTGACTAATATCAATGAAAGCAGCAGAGCATATTTTTCCTTCTTCTAAGCAGTTTTCTATTTTGTTTACTACTCGATGTACCTGTTCTATTGTCGAGTGCTGTTCTCTTAATCCGAATTGGTGTTGAGGGATTAGGTGAGCTTCTTCGATGATAGGTTTTAATCGTTTTAGTAGCAGTTTTTCGAGTAATTTAGATAGGACTGGGAGCAGCGATATTGGCCTGTAGGATGTTGTTTCATTGGTTGGTTTGCCTGGTTTATGTATTAATATTACTTGTGTGAACTTCCATTGTATGGGGAAGTTTTGGGTTCGCATGATTGCATTAAAAATATGTGTTAATTCCATATTTCCTTTTTTTGGTAACTCTTGAAGTAGTTTAGATGTTATCAAATCGAATCCTGGCGCTTTTTTATTTTTTAAATATTTAATTTCACTTTTAATTTCACCGGGAGAACAGTGTTTAAGGGGCATAGATAGTTGCAATGGGGCATCCAGGTATTCTGTAATACGTGTTTCTTCGTCACTTGTGTCCGTTGAAGAATAAGGTTCAAAAACTTTAGATATGTGTTTCGCAAAGACATCTGCCTTCTCTTTGTCTTCTCTAGCCCATGAGCCATCTTCTTTACGAATAGGAGGTACTTGTTGTTTTGGTATTTTTAAGTTTTTTGTAGCTTTCCATAGCGTGTAGTCGTCTTGCGCATAGGGTGAAAGATTGCAAATATATTCCTGAAATGTTTCGTTTTTGATGTTATGTAGTAATCTTTTTAATTCTGTAGATAATTTATTTAGCCTATTTTTATCACTGGGATGCCTAGTAAATTGCCATATACGTCTGGCCTTTCGTTTTTCCATGATATTGTCTTTTATGTATTTGGGATAGTTTGTAGCATTTTCAGGTTTATTTTTAATTGGTGGTGTGGATTGCCATGATGCGAAGTATAAGTAAGTATTGTAATCATGAAAAATTTCGAACTTTTTGGAATGACGTCCATCTGTGTGTGTGTGTGTGTGAGTGTGTGTTTGGCTGTGTGTGTGTGTGTGTATGTTCTCGACAGCCTAAACGGTTGAAGCTAAAATTATGAAACTTTAAATTTAATATTTGCATATGCTGGGGGTGAGCACCTGTTATTTTTGAAAAATATATTCAAAGCAGAAGTGCCTGTTTACTCTAGTCATTTTTTGCAGTTTCTGCAATTACTCAAAAATGGTTACAGTTACAGAAAAATATTATGAACACAAATTAAAGGTATTTATATTTAGCACAACTTTTGTTTGAATTTTTTTTCCAAAAAGGGTACTGGTTTCAAAATAAATTTCTGCTTATTATATATATTTTTACATAAATCGTATCATCAGCGCCTGTCCATTGTTTAACAAAATAGCCTTTCATAATTTGAAGTTTGACATTTAATATTTATTCAAAGATATATATTTAGTGTAAAAGCAATCTAAAGGTAAGAACAAATATTATAAATTAGATAAATAATAAAACTACGATATAGTTTAACACAAATACGTATAAGAAAGTTTTACATGAATCGTATATATATATATATATATATATATATATATATATATATATATATATATATATATATATATATAATACATATAAATATTTCTATTTTATTTTACATAAATCGTTTCATCTGCGCCTGTCAATTGTTTAACAAAATAGACTTAAATAATTTGAAGTTTGACATTTAATATTTATCTTCAGAATTATATTTAGTGCAAAAGCAATCTAAAGGTTAGAACAAATATTATAAATTAGATAAATAATGAAACTACGATATGGTTTAACCCAAATGCGTATAAGAAAGTTCGGTGCATGACACTGCAGATGTTTTACTTTCTTATACGCAAAAAATTTCGAACTCGAGATTTTTACGGAAATATACGTTTTGACCTTCTCTGAATCGATTCCGACTATTTTTGGAATGACGTCCGTCTGTGTGTGTGTGTGTGTGTGTGTGTGGGTGTGTCTGTGTGTGTTTGTATGTTCTCTACAGGCTAAACGATTGAAGCTAAAATTATGAAACTTTAAACTTAAGATTTGCATATTTCTGAGGTGTGCACCTCTTATTTTTGAAAAAAACATTCAAAGCGGAAGTGCCTGTTTACTCTAGTCATTTTTTGCAGTTGCTGCAATTACTCAAAAATGGTTACAGTTACAGAAAAATGGTATGAACAAAATTAAAGGTATTTATATTTAGCACAACTTTTGTACGAATTTTTTTTCCAAAAAGGCTACTGGTTTCAAAATAAATATCTGCTTATTATATTTATTTTTACATAAATCGTATCATCTGCGCCTGTCAATTGTTTAACAAAATAGACTTACATTAATTTAAGTGTGGCATTTAATATTTATTCAAAGAAATATATTTAGTGTAAAAGCAGTCTTAAGGTTAAAACAAATATTATAAATTAGATAAATAATCAAACTACGATGTGGTTTAACCCATATGCGTATAAGAAAGTTCGGTGCATGACACTGCAGATGTTTTTTGGTACGATTACTACTGGTGAGGACCATGGGGAATCCGATGGCTCAACTCCTTTTGCAATAGTACTTTTTGACTGAATGGGACCCTATATGCAGTTTTCGTTATAGGTGGTACTTCTTCCGTTAATATTTTATGTTTAACTTTATGCGAGCACCCCAGTTTTGCACCTTTTTGTAGAAAAATATCCTTGTACTCCTCTAGTATGCTTATCATTTGCTTTTTAGTATTTTCGTCTAGATGTTCTAAATCAAAATGGTCTTCAAGTTTGTGTGGTTCGCTTTTCCGCATGCTATCTCATTGTATTCCAATGTTATTATCTTCTTCATCCTTCGTCGGTTTAGCCCAATTACAATTATATATATCGTGTATTATATCAAATTGGTTCCTTGTATCCTCTGGCACTTCTCGTCTTTCCGTATTTCTATTTTCCTGGCCTGCAATCTTCATTATACGTTCTTTGATACGTTGCAGCTCCAATCTTTTGACTTGTACTTCATCCTGTTTTCTTGAAACTCTTGCCTGACTGTATTCGTGATTATTTCGATTAAATTAGCTAAACGTTCTACTTCCTTAATCGCCATTTCTATTAGCCTCTTGTCTACGACTTCTGTTAGATTTTGCTTATTTTCTTTCTTACTCTCGAATATTTCTACCCTTCCAATTACAGTTCTTTCCGGAATTGCCACAGTGGTGTTTGTCATGTAATTAATCGAATTGGTATCATCTTTTTGCTCTTGGTTAATGTCCTGGCTGTCCTTAGGCCGTATATGTTTGTTTCTTCTGATTCGATTAATAATTCTTTTCCTGGTTTGCAAATTTTTTGGGTAGCGTGGCATACATATTCACTTCTTGGCGGAATTTTTATTTCTTCTTTTACCCTGAACTTATTTTCTGCTAAAACTGTTAATTCCTTGTACATTTCTTGACCTGTATCAACGTTGTTTTTATATTCTGTCTGCGTTGCTATTTCTGTAGTTATCTTGCTGATGTTACATTTCACGTCCGTGTTTATGTTCGCTATGCTGTGCTCAGCAAAAAAATTGATTACCGTATTTCCAAGCGTGATGCAATTTGTTTGGTAATTTATTTTTGCTTTGTATTGTTTCAAAAAATCTCGGCCGAGTAGTCCATCTGCCTCCAATGCCAGTTCGTTAGGACAAATTACGCAGTCAAATGAAAAATTGCTATTGTTCATTTTAAAATGTACCCTAGATGTACCATTGTACGTGAACTCTTCCCCCGATATTGAAGTAAATGTGCCTATATATTGTCTTTTTACCCGATGTTTTTCCACATACGCTTCTTTTACTAGTGAGATGGCTGATCCTGTATCAATCAACAGCTTCAATGGTCTGTTATAAGCTTCTAGGATCACGAGATTTGCTATTTCCTTTGGTCGTATTTCGTTTATATTTGGTAATATTATTCTCCTCGCGTACGTGAATCTGTTGACCCCTCGCGTTGGTACCCAGACGAAAGGCTTTAGGTGTTTTAAATTACATTTGTTTCCTTGACTCCTGTAATATGCATTACTTTGCTTATGGTACTGATTTCTGCCTGTATTCAAAACCCTTGCGCGACACCCTACTGTTATGTGTCCTGATTTACCGCAGCGAAAACAGTTCTGATTATACCTACAATTTTTCTGTATGTGGCCCCTCCTTTTGCATTTAAAGCATTGTATTTCTCTTCTGCGCTGATTTCGGTATCTTGTTGTGTGTATATTCGTGGTTGGAGATTTGATTCTTCTGACGGCATTGATTTCTATGGACTCCGTCGCTTCAACCATTTGTGTTCGCTGTATAAATATATATATATATATATATATATATATATATATATATATATATATATATATATGCAAATACTGGCCATCAACAGTACTCCAAATAGTTTAAAGAGATGACCAAAATCATTTTTCCTCATGGAGGGTTTTTCGCACCTCTCTGTCCAGATGATCCCAGAGTAATTATATCGGGTTGCAATCAGGGCTTTGAGGTAGCCAAGTCATTACCTGTAGCAATGTTTCCTCGGATATTTTTCTTTGGTACTCTTTTACCACTTTTGCAGTGTGTTTGGGATCGTTGTTCTGCTGGAAAACGAATCCTTCACCAATTATTTCTAATCCACAAGGCATAACATGTTCATTTACTATATCCAAATAGACCTCTTTCGTCATTTTCCCAACTGGGCCACCTCCAAAACAACTCCAAACCATGATATTTCGTCCTCCATGTTTCACCGTTTACACTGTACTCTGCTCCAGCAGCCTTTCCCCAGGCCTACGGCGAACAAATGATCGACGCTTATTGCCAAAAATTTTGAATTTGGATTCGTCTGACCAAAGAACTTTATTCCAGTCTTCTGCGGTCCAATTTTAATGTTCTTTGGCCTGTGTTAATCACTTTGATTTATGGACCGTTGTAAGACGTGGCTTTTTGACCGCTACCTGGCCCCTGAGGCCGGCATCAAGCGGACGTCGTTTCATTGTTGTACTGCTGATTTTTGTTTTATGATGGACATTGAAATCAGCGGCGATAACTGGCGCTGTATTTCGGCGATTTCGCAAAGAATTTATTACATTTTTTTTGTGGTTGAGCAAGGTCTTCCGGATCGTTTTCGGTCATGAAACGATCCTGTTTCTTCTTTTCTTGATCCTGTTGGTCGTGCCAATGGTGGCGTTGCAATTGTCCTTGAGTCTGCTGTCCCTTTTAAGGATTGCACTATCAGAACCAAATTACAGGCAGTAGCATGCCAGGTATTTTCACCCCGTAAAATTACAATCTGCAACGTCTACCTTCTGGATGGCAACTGGAGTTTAAATGACCTCGAGGATTTATCACGCCAACGACCGACTCCTTTCATTCTTGTCGGTGACTTTAATGCGCACAATATACTCTGGGGTTCTGTAAGCACAGATGCCCGTGGTCGAATTTTCGAAAGCTTCTTGGACAACAATGTGGTCACCCTTCTCAATACTGGCTCAGCCACGCACATAAAGATGAGATCAAGAAGTTTTTCGGCGAACGATTTATCTTCCTCTACATCTTCTTTAGCTGCATATCTTCAGTGGCAGGTAGTTGACGATGCCCATTTCAGTGACCATTTTCCCATTATTGTGTCGTTTCTTTCTAATGCTGTCTCTGATGCTCAAACATCAACAAGAAGATGGTTGTTTGATCTGGCGGATTGGAATGCATTTAGGAACAACCTAAAGCTACCTGATCCGTCACCAGATTTACTTGTAGAACTACAACATCTTTCTGATTGTATTCTGTTTTCCGCTTCGGTTTCTATACCGAAATCTTCTGGTCGAGCCAGAAAGAGGTCAGTTCCCTGCCGATATTCTTGAAAAAAAGCTCGCGCTAATAGTGTACCGGAGATCCGACACTTGCACACCAAATCACGTTCAAGAAAGCACGTGCGCAAGCCACACGCACAATTCTTATTTCTAAAACTGAGTCTTGGCGCGGTTTTAATTCTTCAATCGGTACTGATTCCGACCAAACTACACTTTGGAAGAAAATCAGATATATGAAAGGCTACAAAAAAAGTTCCCATATCCCAATGCTCCAGGTCAATGACCAAGTACACAGTACTAGAGATGAGATGGGTGAGATTTTAGCAGACCAGTTTGAGGATGTTAGCAATTCGGACAATTATTCGCTTCATTTTTTGCGCGTAAAAGCGGCTGAGGAGGTTCCACTGGACTTTGACTCGGATAACACTGAGTTCTACAATTCTAGTTATTCTTTCGACGAATTTGAATTTGCACTCAGTCGTACTGCAAACACTTACACAATGCTTCGACATCTACCCGACCATTTCAAGCAAAGAATAGTGGAATTTATTAACCATCTTTGGGTTAAAAATATCTATCCAGACGTCTGGCGTGAAGCAATAATTTTACCGATTCTCAAAAAAGGAAAAGAAGTTTCTCATGCTTCTAGTTATCGTCCTATATCTTTAACGTACCATCTGTCAAAGATATATGAACGTATGATCAATTCCCGGCTCAGCTGGTTTCTAGAATCTCGCAATCTCATCAACAAATATCAATGTGGATCTTGTCAGCACCATTCCACCATTGACCTTCATGTGTATTTGACAAACGCCATTCAGTCTAGTATCTTAAAACGCAACCATTTGGTTGCTGTGTTTTTTGATCTAGAGAAAGCGTTCGACATGACCTGGAGATACGGAATACTACGAAAACTACACAATTGGGGTCTACGGGGCAATCTGCTTCAATTCATAGAAAACTTTCTTAGTCGCCGTTCATTTAGGGTCAGAGTTGGAGAAACTCTCTCTACTACACGACCGTTGCAAAACGGTATTCCTCATCGATTTTGGTCGATCGCAAAGCACACAACTGTCCTGTTGTGACGCTTTACAACAGACCAGTGCGGATTGTAGATGAGGTGAAGTTTCTGGGTTTAATTTTCGACAAACGTTTCTTACTGTTGAAACAGATTAACACTGTTTCTGCACAGTGCAGAATGACATTGAATGCAATCAAGTGTATTTCCTCCACAAAATGGGGAGCCAAAAGGGACTCTTTGCTGCACCTGTACACCAGTCTGGTTCTGTCCAGGATAGACTACGGTGCCATCATTGTGTATACAGCTAGTTGAAGAAGCTAGAACACTTGAAGAAGCTAGACAGTGTACACAATGCTGGTATTTGAACTGTAACCGGTGCGTATAGGACAACGCCAATTCCAAGCCTTCACTGTGAAGCTGGTGTTCCGAAACTTCACATAAGGTACATGAAACTTGGTATGAGGTACGTGTGTAAAATTCAAACACTCACGCAGCACCTGAACTATACCATATTTTTCTGTAATGCAGAGTTAGACCTTTTGTTTAGTAATAGTGCGACTTCCCTATACCCACTCGCATTAAAACTCCCAAGACTGTTGAATTACATCCTCAACAACCAAGGGCCTGTATTACCAAGGATATATTCCGCAGTACCTCCATGGGCATCTGGAGGCTTATCAACAAATCTTGCGGTGACCAGTAAGCCAAAAGCTTCAACTCCTCATGCCATATACCTAGTCGAATTCTTTATTCAGCTGCAACAGTACACAGATTTTCAATACTCATATACTGATGGCTCCAAGACTGACTCTGGGAATAGCTGTGCTTTCGTGACTGACGGCGTATCTCACTCGTTCACACTGTCACCCATATGCTCGGTGTATACCGCACAGTTATATGGGATCCTCTACTCTCTTCGACACTCCCGTCGATCTATCAATGAGCGACGTAACCTGCTCGTCTGCACTGATTCGCTGAGCGCCATCTTGGGTATCAGTATTTTCATCTGATCCTACTGTAGTGGACATTCGTAGGAAAATCGTCAGATTACGGGAGCTAGAGGAAGATGTCGTACTTATGTGGATACCCGGTCATGTTGCGATACCCGGCAATCACTGTGCCGACCAGGCTGCTCTCGGGGCAGCCAACAGCGACTATATAGTTCGTCATCTCTTGCGCGCCGATGATGTGTTGATATCTGTGTCTGTTCATTGTCTAAAGACATAGCAAGAGAAGTGGAATAATTCCACTAGCAAATGGCGACGTGTAAAGGTGTCAGTGGAGCGGTGGTTACCACCGCTCCGCCTAACAAGGTGCGAGCAAGTAGCTGTCTCACGTCTGAGACTAGGGCACACTTGTCTCACACACTTGTTCCTGTTACTTGGAGAACAACCACCGCTCTGCTCCACTTGTAACACTAGGCTCACTCTCGATCATATCTTCGAGCAGTGTCCTAGTTACAATTTGCATTGTCGCAATGCTGGTATTGAGGGTCCCTTGGTGAGCTATTAACGCAAAGATGCGATACACATAAGTAAACTGCTAACGTTTCTACGTGCAATTGATGTGTTGCATCAAATCTAAAACGTTACTTTCTTTTCGTTCTCGACAGTTAACATTTCATTATTGTTATTGTTATTATTTTTCTTTTCTCTCGAACCTTATTACATTCGGAGCTGTGGTTATAGGCAGTTCTCGACTGGTTTCTGCACATATCAGCAGTGCAGAGTATGCATCACATTTGTGAATGCATAATTCATTTTCTTTACTTTCTATTTTAGCTAAAACTCTCATTTTAGTAATTTCGCGACAGAGCTTTATTGTATGCTAGTTTCTGCACATTGTACATTAAACATCATATTAAACGATCGTCTATATAAGCGGTAATGACCTTAGTAGTCGATCCGCTATAATAATAAAAAATATATATATATATTTATATGTTTTTAGTGTCATTTCTGCTATAAAAGTGGTTTGTTATAAATCCTCTCATCAAGTTAGTTTATTTCAATTTTTTTATAATTTTCTGCATATGTTTGGAAGTTAGTATTGCAAGTTAATTATTGATAACATTATGTTTCTTATTAAATATAAATTCAGAAGAATATATATAATCGTTTGGTCGAAACGAAATTGTATTGATTTTATTCAATACTTGATTATGTTTATTTTTAATGTTAACTTGTGCCGTGTCTTAAGTCGTAACCATATGAGATTCCTATATCGTACTGTAATGAAAATGTAAAAAATGCGACAAATAAAAGAAATGCAGTAATTAATAAAAAGGAATGGTATTCAAAAATAAAAAGAAAAAAAATAATTGGTTTTGTTTTATTTGTGGAGTAGATCGAGAGGAAACATGATAAATTGCTTGAAATGAAAATTATGTGCTCACGATTTTTGCGCTGGAGTTGATAAAAGAACAAAAAAATATATATATGTGATGTTTGATTATGTATCTAATAAACTAATTAATAAAAAATAAATTTTCATTCATTTGTTGCTTAATTTAATCCTTAGGTACGACTTTGGCTATAGGTGGTACGACTTTGGAAACCGGTTTCTTTAGTCGTACCGATGTAACTTTTTAGAGATTTAGTTTATTTTACGTGAAAGAATATAGATTTTTTATTTTCTTTATAATAAATAACTACAATATTAGTGCAGGTAGTGAACAACACATTTTATTTTTATTTATTTGATAAATCCTAGGTTTTATACGCTTTAGGGGTACGACTTGAGCAACCTTACCCTATATATATATATATATATATATATATATATATATATATATATATATATATATATATAAATATATATATATATATATATATATATATATATATTTATATATATATATATATATATATATATATATATATATAAATAAATTGTAACGCGATGAAATAGTTTATATACTGTTTTTATAGATCGTATCTGATGTGGCAGGTGTATAGGTACAAACAAAAAGTACAGTTCACAAATTTACCGTTTATTGGTATTTTTACACATGAATTATCCAAATTTCTTTTAACATTAATAGGCGTGACAAAAATTATGTGCAGGGTGGAATAGGTCGTGTCGTCTTAGTGGGGACGTTGTGCCGTTGGTTGATGCTTCCGTTGGTAGCTTTTACTGTAACATAGTTAAACATGGATCAGTGTTAAATCCTGATAAAATCGGTTGGTCTGTACCGATTGAACCTAGTTTTGGCTTTATTTTATGAATCTAATAAATTGAATTTATCTTTATGCTTCCAACAAACTGAATGTTAAACAAAAAAATCAGACTCCATCACTAAACTGACAGCCCGCGGTCAGGGAATATTGCCGCCGATCACCGTGGTATTGATTAATCGACAGTCATGTTCGTCAACATGACGCACACTCGTCAGCGTGCCCCTCTCAGTACTTATCTAGTAAGTTTTAAAATATGTGTTCGTCGTGAGGTAAAAAAGGCTATTACTCTCCTGGACGCCTAAAAATGCGTACAGTAGCGCACCTGACGGGCTTAAGTTAAGGTCGGATACCGATATCAGGGATCGAACCCGATTCTGCTGACAACAGTGTACCTGTTATCCTACCATTAAACGATACCGTACCGACAATAAAAGATATGTAAGAACAGTCTATGAAATAGAGAACGATGACTAAGTAGAATAAATCCCCAGGAAAGTATGTCGCATAGATCAGATCGCGCTAACTTAAAGCGGCGCCTGGAATCTCGCAGAACAAAACGCAGATCGCGCTAACTTAAAGCGGCGTCGCGAAGTTTTGCCCTAAAGCGGATGGAGGTAGGGAAGTGTGTCGCATAGATCAGATCGCGCTAACTTAAAGCGGCGCCTGGAATCTCGCAGAACAAAACGCAGATCGCGCTAACTTTAAGCGGCGTCGCGAAGTTTTGCCCTTAAGCGGATGGAAGTCAGAAAGTGTGTCGCATAGATCAGATCGCGCTAACTTTAAGCGGCGCATGGAATCTCGCAGAATAAAACGCAGATCGCGCTAACTTAAAGCGGCGTCGCGAAGTTTTGCCCTAAAGCGGATGGAGATAAGGAAAATGACACTAGACCAGATCGCGCTAACTGAAAGCCGCGTCTGAAGTCTAGCAGAACCACCACATAGATCGCGCAATCCGAATGCGGCGCAGTTCAGTGAGTTCTAAACGGATGGAAGTAAGGAAAATGACACTAGACCAGATCGCGCTAACTTAAAGCCGCGTCTGAAATCTAGCAGAACCACCACATAGATCGCGCAATCCGAATGCGGCGCTGTGCAGTGAGTTCTAAACGGATGGAAGGGTAGTAGAGCGAATCGCGCTAACTTAAAGCGGCGTACCTACCAAGAGAATGGAGTGTTGGATACCACCAAGTGGCTAGTTCGAAAGATAGGATCGCTCAGGTCCCGATTTCGGGCTCTTCCAAGTTTTTATATGCCTATCCCTACTACTATTCTTCTATGATTTTGTTATACGTACAAAGGATACCAAATTATGCTAATATAATGTTAAATAAAGAACGCTGGTTTTCCACTTCGCCCTACTCTACGTTGCGATGTATGGCACTGGCTTAGGGTTGGTCGCGGAATCATTCTCTGAGTCCTTTCTCCCTCATACGGATCTCGGGTTGGTTCAGGCGGCGGTTCACCCGGCATATCACATCAGTCAGAGAGAGTGCGCTATCTGACTTAAACTCCCCCGCTCGTCTAGCTCGTTTACCATAAGTAACTTACGCTCTGATTAGAACAAACAAATATGTGTGGTAATTGTTTAAACTAAACATAATAAGAAATTAACATTTATTATTGTTATTTGTTCCCGAATGCTCAGCTGTTGCCTAACTGGACCGGATCGGTCATTACCCTCTGACGACGGAGTGACAGGTCTTCAACCGATGTCGAATACCTGCTAGTTTCCTTACCCTTCGTTTGTACAGTTATCTGACTTACAGCTCAGACAAAACCTCGATTGCTCATTATCATTTTAACCTTTGATTTAAATCCTGATTCGATAGACACTAAATAACCCAACATCAAGACACCTTTTTCAGTACCCGGTTCCATAAACTTAAGCTCGATACTTGTGTTCATCATTCCGGAGTGCCCAACATAGTTTTATGAGTTTCTAATGTTCTAATTAATTATTTGAAATCATTTAAAATTGAATATATAAATTTTCCTAACTTCAAGACCTCGGAATCTTTAGCTTCACACGCTAGAATACTCTCCTCCACATGTGTTAAGTGTTCCTTAACACCCACTTGACGAGAACCACTCTCATCTTATCAATTTTCTTAGATTTCTGGTTTTTAGCCCAAACACATTGCTTTATTAGTTTTCTTAGAATTTACGAATATAGATAAACAATGCAAGTATTTCACAAATAAATTTTAAAAATTGAGTTTGGTTTTTTATACCACGTTTCAATTTATATATATATATATATATATATATATATATATATATATATATATATATACATATATATATATATATATATATATATATATATATATTTATATATATATGTATATATATATATATATATATATATATATATACGTATATATATATATATATATATATATTTATATACATATATATATGTATATATATATATATATATATATATATATATACATATATATATATATATATATATATATATATATGTATATATATATGTATATATATATATATATATATATATATATATATATATATACAGTAGAACCTCGATTATCCGGGCCAGCCGGGACCGAGCCTTCGCCGGATAATCGAAAACACGGATAATCCAAAGACCTCATTTTTATGTTTTTAATAATTTATTCGGAAAAATACATGTGTCAGGCGGAGAAAAGAAATGTGACATGTAACAAAAAATAACAGTGTTAATATTTATACATAATGTACATTGAACAATATACATATGTATACATATATGTATGTATCACGTAAAAAATCACTTAAAAAAATCACTAATTTTTGTTTGTTTTTGGGCTTCGTAACTTCTACACTTTATAATTTTCTTCATTTTTCTAAGCTGAAGCACATGAATGTCATCAGTTCCAGGCTGTTCTTCAAAATATTGGACTAGTACATTTACTGCATCCCCTGCTTCTCGATGACTTGTTATGATGACGTAATTATTCTCATCGTCATCACTACTTTTGTCAGAACTTTCTGCAAAGGTCTGGTTATCTAAATAATCGTCATCCATAATCTGATACCCTTTTTCTTCTTGATCACATTCTATCCATTCCTGTATTTTTCCGTTGTCCATTTCTTCCAAACCTTTTATTTGCAAGGCTATAGACGCTATGATTCCGATCGATAACTCACCTTCATTTAAGTGAGTATCGTCTTCAGTACCTTCTCCATCTGATGTATCTTCTAAGGTCATTATTTTATAAAATGCTTTTTTAATGTTAGTCGCTTTCACATCACTCCAAGCACGAGCTACAGCACAAATTACTTCTTTCAAATTTAAACGTTTCCAAAACCCCATAAAGTCACATTCTCCCAATAGTTGAAGCATAAGGTCTTTCCTATAAAGCCTCTTCATGGTCTCTATAACACCTTGGTCCATTGGCTGGGCAATAGATGTTACATTCGGAGGAAAATATGCTACGAATATGTTCCCATCTGCTGACTTTAGTTGCTCAACATCAGGATGTGATGGCGCATTATCCAGTAGCAGTACAGTTAAAAATCACCCGATCCATCCAAGCTGCCTTTTGATTATAATAATCAACGGGCAGTATTTTTACATTTTTAAAAGCCCTCGGATTTTTGGATTTTCCAATGACGGGTAACCTAAACTTATGGGTTCCTGATGCATAAGCACAGCATAACACTGTTAAACGGTCTTTGCTTACTTTAAAACCTAAGAAAAATACTTTAAAAAAACACTGTACATATACGTAAAAATATGTATGTAAAGCTAACCTGGTGCACTAGTTTCTGAGCCTGCAGCTAGTGTTCTTTTCGGCTTTGCTTTCCAATAAAGTCCAGTTTCGTCTCCATTATACACTTGCTCAGGTTTTAGGTCGTGCTCCTTTATAAGATTTTCCAAATCATAGCAAAATTCTACCATACCTACATCATCTGCACTTAATTTTTCCCCTTGAACTGCTAATTCTCGTATTTCATGACGTTTTTTTAAACCTGTAAAGCCAACCAGAAGATGCCGAGAAGTTTCCTTTGATTTTCAACTGCTCGTGAAAATTTTGGGCTTGTCTAGCACACATTGGTCCTGATATTGGAACCCCTTCCGATCTTTTCTGCAAGAACCACCTGGTCATAGCGTCATCAAGCTCTCCAAAAGTAGACCCTTTTAGAGATTTCCTGTCAGAAATAGCTTTTGCACTGTCAGCTTTAGCTACAAAGCTCTGTAATTCGGCTTTCTTCTTCACAATGTCACGAACCGTTTGTTTTCCAATGTTATATGCTTTAGCCAACACAGCAACACTTATGTTATTTTCAAATTGTTTTAAAATTTCCATATTTTGTTCAATAGTTAAAACATTGCGTTTACGCTTTTCATTAGCACCGGTACGCTACATTTTGTGTGTCTTTTTACGTTTAACTAACGAGTCGGTCGGCAGTTGGCGAAAATAATAAGTAAACATATAAATGGGGGATTTCCCGAGCCGAACGAACGTCTGCACTGTGCATTCAGCATTCATGCGCCAACCTCTGGCCGAATAATCCGCGCACGGATGATTAATTTAAAATGCCGCACGGTAAATCCGCCGCCCGAATAAAGCGCGCACGGATAATCGGGGTTCTACTGTATATATATATATATATATATATATATATATATATATATATATATATATATATATATAAAATAAAATAAAAACACTCGGTGTAAGTTTCACAAAAATATTTATTAGAGACGACTAGTTTCGGTTGCTATACCATCTTCAGGTCTGAGACCTGAAGATGGTATAGCAACCGAAACTAGTCGTCTCTAATAAATATTTTTGTGAAACTTACACCGAGTGTTTTTATTTTATTTTTTCAATATGTTTCACCGAGTGGCAACAGCATCATCCGTTAAAAATATATATATATATATATATATATATATATATATATATCAATATATATATATATATATATATATATATATATATATATATATATATATATATATATATAAATATATATATATATGTAACATCCGTTGTTGCCAACTGTGGAGAGGTACGACCAGTCGACCGATATTGACGTTGTTTGATATAAACTGTAAACACGAGGTGCATACGTATGCAAGTCATCTTGGAATAGCGGGTATACTCATGCAAGAAGAGGATGGAAGATTGAAAGAGTTATCATATTACAGTCGACAAACGAGTTTGACCGAAATGAACTATCACAGTTATGAACTAGAAGCTTTGGCAGTCGTAGAGTCGATAGATCGATTTAGAATGTATCTACTTGGTAGAAGGTTTAAGTTCGTGACTGATTGCAGTGCGCTTAAAACAGCAATTACCAAGAAAAATATTGTGCCGAGAATCGCGAGATGGTGGTTACGTCTTCAGGAGTACGATTTCGACGTAGAATATCGCCCTGGAAGCGGAATGCAACATGCTGATGCGCTCAGCAGACAACCAAACGAAGAACCAGTAGAACCACAGATAGCGGATATGAAAATGATGACCTTACGTGTGGGTAACGAGGATTGGCTCCTAACTATGCAACGGCAGGATCCAAAGCTACAACTCATCTACAACGCTCTGCAACGGCAACCGCAAAACGCTGACGAAAAACAGTTGCAAGGAAATTATTGCTTTGAAAAAGGGAGAATCTACCGAAAAGAAACAGACGGGCAAAAATGGGTAGTACCACAAAGCATTCGGTGGAGGATAGTGAAAAGTCAACATGATGACATAGGACACTATGGCGTCGACATAACGTTGTTGGGCCTTCAGAAGCATTATTGGTTTCCTAGAATGCGACGATACGTAAAAAGTTACATTGCGTCATGTTTTGAATGCGCGTATCACAAAATTCCGGGAGGAGAGAGGGAGGGTACCATGCATAATATGCAACGAGTTCCAATACCCTTTCATACCATCCACATGGACCATTTGGGACCATTACCATCTAGTTCAAAGGGAAATACGTACGTTCTCGCCTGTATAGATTCCTTCACGAAATTTATTGTCTTAAGGGCTGCAAAAACCACGAAAGCAAAACCAACATACGACTTCTTGGAGGAGATTATCGGTATATTCGGCCCACCACACCAAGTCGTGACAGATCAAGGGACGGCATTCACTGCTAAAGAATTTAGAGATTTATGCTCTTCCAGCAACATACGGCATATAAAAAACGCAACAGCGACGCCCCGTGCAAATGGACAAATCGAGAGATACAATCGTACGTTGCTGACCGCAATTACGACAATGGCAAGCGACGACGAGAAAAGCTGGGAAAAAAAACCTCCATTCAATACAGTGGGGATTAAATAGTCTTGCTAACAAAACGACGGGGAAATCGCCACATGAACTGTTATACAGTTTTACGCCACGGAATGCGTTGAAAAATAAAATATTGCTCGCACTAGACGAAAACGACCAATCGGTTGACAACGAAGGCGTTGCAATCGAAAATCTACGACAAGCTGCTCTACACGCGATAGAGCGCGATCAAGAAAAGCAAAAAGTAAGATTTGACTCCCGACGAAAACCACCGCATCTATACGGTGAGGGAGATCTGGTCCTTATTGAAAGAGAAACGGCCGCAACGGGACGGTCCAGGAAACTTGCTCCAAAATACAAAGGTCCGTATATTGTTACCGCTGTCACCGGTATCTACTAGAAGATGTGCCAGAGTTCGTTTCGTTCCGTTTTCGCTGCTGATAAAATGAAGAAATGGTGCGTATTGCCCGAAAACGCAGATGAACCGGAAAACGAAGGATACCTGCAACCGGAAAATGATCATACAATCGACGACGTACCAGTTGTCGAGGACGATCCTGCTGTCAGGATGGACGAGCTGTAAGGGTAACATCCGTTGTTGCCAACTTAGGATAGGTACGAAGGAAGAAGAAGAGAGAAAAAGAAGGGCGGTTAATGTGTAGTAACGAGGTTAAGGAAATAAAGACGAAAATTATATTTAACTATAACAAATGTGCGTTGTTATTTAAATAGTCCTAACGTATATATATATATATAAATATATATATATATATATATATATATATATATATATATATATATATATATATAATATATATATATATATATATATATATATATATATATATATATATATATATATATATATATATATATATATATACAGGGTGTAACAGCGAAACGAGCTACCTCGAATAACTTCTATGTTATTAAAGATACATTAAAATAGTATAAAACAATCTTATGCAGGACAAAAAGGGAACATCCAACTATAAAAGAAAATATTTTTTTAAACTAGTGGTTCTCAAGCAACAACACAAAGTTATGTTTTTTCAAATGAGATGCTATATATTTTGTAAGCCCATTCGATAGAATATTTTTTTCTGAATTCTATTATGTATTCGTTTTATACCCTACCTTAAGTAAATTATTGAGTAAAATGCGATTGAAAGTTAAATAAATTTTATTTTTATAGTTGTTTTTCAGTAGGCTATGAAACAGAATTGAGCTTAAATACATTAAATTATTTGTTATTTACTTTATAACACTATTTATAAAGTAAATAACAAATAATTTAATGTAAGTTATTTAGAGACACCACCCCTATTTCAAAACTTAAATAGCTAATTGCATCAACCATAAAGCGCTGACGCAACGAAAGACAATCATAATTCACGGAAAGTAGATAAACTATGTACAACTTAGAAGTAGAATATAATAAGCCATTCTGTAACAACCTCTGTACGAAGCAACACGAAAATTTAAATAAATTTTTTTTTTATTTTAAATTAAGACTTGTGAATTATAAATGGCGCAGTCGGTAGGATGCTAATAGCCACAAAATTCGAAATAAATAAAAATCGAGTGATTTAAATAAATAGAAGAAAAAAATTGTGCGCGTCGTTTTTCTTAACGTTTAATTGGGCACCCGAACATCATAACAAGTCAGTGTATATCGTGCAAGAAACAGAGGCCTTAAAGCGCAATCTTAGCAAAGTCAGTTTTGCGATTTACCAAACAAAAAAAAATACCTGCAGTGTCATGCACCGAACTTCCTTATACGCATATGGGTTAAACCATTTCGAAGTGACATTATTTTTCTAATTTATAAAATTTGTTCTAACCTTAGATCGCTTTTACAGTAAATATATTTCTTAGAATAAATACAAAATGTTAAACTTCAAATTATTTAAGTCTATTTTCTTAAACAATTGACAGGCGCAGATGATACGATTTATGTAAATATATATATAATAAGCAGAAATTTATTTTGAAAACAGTACTCTTCTTGGAAAATTTATTCAAACAAAACTTGTGCTAAATAGAAATACCTTTAATTTTTGCTCACGCTATTTTTCTGTAACTGTAACCATTTTTGAGTAATTGCAGAATTTTTAAAAAATGACTAGAGTAAACAGGCACTTCCGCTTTGAATTTTTTTTTCAAAAATAGGAAATGCACGCCTCAAGCGTATGCAAATCTTAAGTTTAAAGTTTCATAATTTTAGCTTCAACCGCTTAGGCTGTAGAGAACATACATACACACACACATACACACACACACACACACACACACACACACACACACAGAAAGACGTCATTCCAAAAATAGTCGGAATCGATTCAGGGAAGGTCAAAACGTATATTTCCGTTAAAATCACGAGATCGAAATTTTTCATGATTACAATACTTACTTATACTTCGTATAAGAAAGTAAAAATCGAGCTGTCGCTAGTCAGAGCTCTGATTTATTTTTTCATCAAAATCAACTCATCGTTGCAAGCAGTCTTCAACATCGAGTTCCCGAACTACAGAATCACGAGTCCGAAGCAAGGTGCCTGTCTTCCACAAACGAAAATTGCGGAAACCGACCCCTTCAACTCAACCCCGTCAGCGCTCCAGCTGAACTAACTTCAGTTGCAGACAAGACAACCCTCAACACAGAATATATGTTAAATACGGTTACATTATTAATATTCTAAGTTATACTTTATATTCTATGTATAAATTTTCAACTCATACACGCTCATATTTATATTAAATCCAACTGGATTCTTTAATCGATAAACTCACTAATATTAAAATAAGCAAAATGGTTGAACCAGCAGTATCTGCAAATATTTTTCAAACCCTAAACAAAGAAATTCTAAAAATGCTAGAATTAGCACCAAAGTTCGATGGAGACGTAAAAAGTCTCTCTAACTTTATTACCACGATAGATGAAATGATATTACTCATAAATCAAACCAATCTCTCTGAAATAACTAAACGAATTGTATTAATGACCATTAAAAACAAAGTGCGCGGCCAAGCAGTACAAAACCTAAACTTAAGCTCAATTCGATCATGGGCTGAACTAAAAGACCATCTGCTAGAAAATTTCGCAGATACTCGTTCCGAACATACGATTATGTACGAAATCAGTCACTTTAAGCAAACTAAAGAAAACATCTCGGAATATTTCACGAAATTCCAAGATGTGTACTTAATCTATAAATCAAAACTTCAATGTAAACTTGTAGCCAATGCCAGTAAAATCATATCAGACCACACTCTAAATTATTTTGTTCAAACATTTATAAATAACTGCAAGGAACCATTCCGAAGCCAGTTATCAGCTACAAGCATAGTACCAACAGAAACAATTTGCTCCAAGGGAAAACGTTCGAAACTCTCAATTCAGAAACCCAACACCTATGAGTATACAAACACGATAAACGATAAGACCAAATTTTAGCCAACAAAGAAATAACAATAGATTCACACCTGAAGAATTGTTTAATCAAAATTTGAACAAAGACGATAATGTGTATGAAATCGATAACGAACACTTTGAAAATGAACAAAATTGCGAAATACAAGAACAAGATTATTCTCAACAAGAAATTGACACTGAAACACCCGAAAGTGAAAATTTTCCCGAACTCGACACACTCATATCGAAACCCTAACTAACAATTTTAGTACATTACCATTCATTCAAATCGGTCAATACAAAATTTTATTAGACATAGGATCCACGCAAAATTACATACACCCAAACGCACTAACTCCCGACACCACAAAATTCCCAGAATTCTTCACTATCCACACGCGTAACGAAAAGTCGTCAGGCAACGAATTTACCTTTTTCAAATATAAAAATTTAAATGCGAAGGCCTACGTTTATAAATTTCATAAAGACTTCGACATCTTATTAGGCATTTCAGGAATATTACTGTTGAAGACAAAATTCAATTTTATTAAAGGAGAAGTAACATTTTTAAACAAATTTAATTATAAATTCCAATAATTAAATCAAGGTAATAATGAAAATTTTAATATAGAATCAAGCAATACAAAAATTCGCGACGAACATCTAAACAACGAAGAAAAACAAGCCATAAGTAAAGAAATTAAAAAAAAAATTTATATAATTGCCCGAGATAACCAAAAGCTAACTTTCACAAGTAAAATAAAGCACTACATCAAAACTACCGATAACATTCCTATTTATTCAAAACAATATAAATACCCAGCAGTATACAAAGAGGAAGTACAAAAGCAAGTTAACCAAATGCTTAGCGATAATATAATCCAACATTCATAGTCCCCCTGGTCCTCACCAATTTGGGTTGTTCCAAAAAACCTCGATGCCAGCGGAAAACAAAAATTTCGATTTGTTATCGACTTAAGAAAGTTAAACGAAAAAACCATAGACGATAAGTTCCCGATACCTGACATAACCGACATACTCGATAAGCTAGGTAAATCAAATTACTTTACGACCATAGATCTAATTTCCGGTTTCCACCAAATTGAAGTAAATAAAGAAGATATCCCAAAAACAGCATTTTCGACCGATTTTGGGCACTACGAATGCTTACGTATGCCATATAGATTAAAGAACGCACCTTCGACATTTCAAAGACTGATGAATTTTGTTCTGAAAGGCTTAATTAATAAGATTTGCTTCGTGTATATAGGACGATATCATAATTCTCGGTACCTCTCTTCAAGCGCACTTACAAAATATTGAAACAGTATTTCAACGACTTAGAGAAGCGAACCTTAAGATTCAAATAGACAAATGCGAATTTCTCAGGAAACAAGTCTCATATCTCGGCCACATTATAACAACAGACGGAATTAGACCCAATCCCGACAAAATCCAAGCAATAAGAAATTTTTGTATTCCGAAAAATAGAAAAGAAATAAAATCATTTTTAGGTTTGCTCGGTTACTACCGAAGATTCATTGACAATTTTTATAAATTAACCAAACCTTTTACTAAATGCTTAAAAAAAGATAACAAAATTGACATTAACGACAAGGAATATGCTGACTGTTTCGAAAAATGCAAAACACTCTTATCAAATGATCCTATACTGCAGTATCCAGACTTTTCCAAGGAATTTATACTTGCTACCAACGCAAGCAACTATGCACTTGGTGCAGTGTTTTCACAACATGATAAAACCAACAAAGACTTGCCAATAGCTTATATCTCACGAACATTAAATAACCATGAGATAAACTACAGTAAAATCGAGAAAGAACTACTCAGCATAGTCTGGGCAACTAAACAATTTCGACACTATTAACTAGGGCATAAATTCAAAATTTTTACCGACTATCGACCCCTTGTTTGGCTAAATTCTCTAAAAGAGCCAAACCAGAATTTAATACGCTGGAAACTTAAACTCCAAGAATTTAACTATACTATTAATTACAAAAAAGGCTGTCAGAATTACGTAGCTGACGCATTATCCCGTATCAAACCTAAATTTGAAATAAAGTATCACGACTCTAATATATTCGAATCTAATAACCCCCTAGTTCACGCGGTTTCAGGAGATTTAAAATTAGTTGCAGGATTTGCAAAACAAGTAAAAGCAAGATACCCTATTAAGAAATTATTTAATCTAGACAACTAGATTTACATACAGAAAGAACCAAGAATAATCCTTCATTTAAATACGAAAATATCATATTATGAAAAACCAACATATCCAAATATAGAAAGTTGTTTAAAAAAATTACTAGAATATTGCATCCAAAACGACGTTGAACAATTAGATTTACCCCGTATATGTTTCGGATTAGATAAGAAACCATGGACAAATATCGAAAACTTGATAGAAAAAGTCTTTGGAAACAGCGCAATTATTTTTAATATTTATAACAAACCCAAAGAATTAGAATTAAATGCGAACTCCGACACCGATTCCGTCATAGTAGAAACAGGAAGCGAAACAACAAACACAACTCACTCAGACAACGAAAACCCTTTAAACGGACTAACTTATTTAGAAACTTCAGTAAACATCGGAAAAAATCAAATTATAGTTAAAGAAACTAATAAAAAGAATGAAACCAAAACAGAAAAATTATTTGAGAACAAAACTCAGCGAATTTATTTTTACTTAAACAAAATAGATAGTAATAAAACTATAATGAATTTTATTAAAGATTACCTACAACCAGGCATAACTTATTATTGTATTATCCCGGAAAATTTTAAACTAAATTTCAACGCAGTCCTACAAACGTAATTCGACGCGGGAAGTTATAAACTCGTTCGATGCAAGACATTAGTAAACGACATAGAAATCCGAGACGAACAACAATTAATTATACAAAACTACCATGCAGGAAAGACAAGTCACCGGGGAATTAGCGAAACCTACAATAAATTTAAACTATCTTATTATTGGCCCAATATGTCAAAAGACATACAAAATTTTATAAACAAATGCAACACATGCCTAACCACAAAATATGAACGTAACCCAATTAAAATTCCAACCATATTAACACCCACAGCCGAAAAACCTTTCGAAAAAATCCACATTGATATTTTATCTTTAGAGTCAGAAAAAATTCTTACCATAGTAGATTCATTTTCCAAACACGCTATTGCATACATAATTAAAGATAAAAACGCGGTAACTATACTAAATAAATTAAGTAAATATATTATGCATTTTATGACACCAAAAGAAATGGTATCCGACAACGGACTAGAGTTCAAGAACAAACTTATTCGAAGTTACTTAGCGCTAAGAAAGATCAATATTCACTACGTATCGATAGACAATCCAAATAGCAATGGCATTGTAGAACGGTTCCATTCCTCGCTAATCGAGCACATGAGAATCTTAAATCAAAACCCCCTTATTAAGAATTTAAAACTTAAAGACAGATTAAACTACGCATTATTAGCGTATAATAACAGTATCCATTCGGTAACAAAAAGAACACCATCAGAAATTATTTTTGGCCAAAAATTTGAATCAACCTTAAAACCCGAAGAGGTATTAGTAGAAGAGTACTTACAAAATAATGTAGAGATTCTTAAGGAAATTAACCAACAAATTAAAAGAAATAACGAAATAGGCAAGCTAAAATACGCACAACCTCAAGAACAACAATTTGCAATCCCGGAACAAGCTTATGTCAAAATTCACAAAAGAAATTCTGGAAAAATTGAAAAGCCAAAATTTAAAAAAAGTAAAAAATCACACAAGTAATTAATGAAAGAGGACAGATATAAGACGACCAAAATAAAACACACAAACTAACAAAATTGAAAACACCTCGTCACGTTACAGATTGACTCCATTCGGAATATCCCAAATCATACACGATGAGAAAAACACGGGAATCAATATCCTCCCACTAGGGACCGTACACATCCAGGTAAATACCCAGATATTCCCTCTTAAAATTTCATTAAAAGGCTTTTTCGAACAAAAGCAAATATTAGAAAAAAACATAAATTCACTATATGAAAATTGGAATAAATATAATTTCAAAAATCATATAGCAAATAACCAAAACATTTTAGACTCATGAATGACGCGCATTAAAATAAAAACTGATTTATTAAGTATTCAAAGAACAAAACGCGGACTAATAGATGGCCTAGGCTCTATAATAAAGAGCATAACAGGAAACCTCGACTCCACCGATAAGGAGCGATATGATCAGGTAATTGATAACATAAACAATAACCAGAAAATAATCTCAAATAAAGTAAATACCCTAATCAAATTTATTAATAATATCACCGCTCAATTTAACGATAAAATAAAAAATATTAATAGAAATAATAATATTTTAAACGAAAAGCTAAATAATATCCAAAAAGAAATTGGAGATATTTTACACGAGATAGATATTATTAAGGCACAAAATTTAATAAGCGAATTTATACAAGTAGGCCAAGACTTATACCTTTCTACCATACAACTAGAAGAAACACTTACATTTTGCAAACTAAACACACTCCATTTTGGCATAATAAATCATGAACAACTCCTTGAAGAATTTAATAAAATAGACGACAAATATTTGCGCTCTATAATTATAAATAACATTCAAAATAATGACATTTTGAAAATGTACTGTTCCTATGACAGTCCCAACTTAATAATCCTGATCGAAACCCCAACTAACACACAAATAGAAGAACTAATCCAAGTCACTTCTATACCTACAAAAATACACAATAAATACGAAACCATTAGTGTAACAAACGGCCTATACTCTAAGGATAATTGTAAAATTAAAATGCTTAATAAATGTACCCAAATATATGATAAGGAATACGGTTGCCTGTCACAAATTAACGAATTTAATAAATGCACAGATAACATTATATGCTATAAAGATCTCCAATACTGTGAATACAGCGAAATTTCCCACGTCAACTCCGTCACTGAAATTAAGAATTCGAAATTAAAATATCTTTTCTTCCCGAATAAAAAGAAAGTCAAATATATTTGTAATAACGATATTAAAATTCAGGAAATCGAAGGAATTTACTATACAAAAAATTGTAAGATAAATAACCAAATAGAACTAATAAATAATTTTGGAGATTTAATCGAATTTAAAAATAATGTCACGAATAATCAAATTATACAATTAAAAGATAAGATAAAAAATCTAACTGAATTAAGTATTAATAAAGACAAAAGTATTTAACTAGATTCTAATTATCCAAATGTATCGAATAATTTTATGCATTATGTAATTATTTACGCTATCTTACTTACTATAATAATTATAACTGTATTACGTAAGTGCAAAGATTATCTAACTCAACGAAATAACGCTGAAGCACGATCTAACCCTAATTGTGCCGAATTAAATGAAAATATAATTTAACTTTTTTTCATAAAACCTAACTTTTGTTATGTTAGCTTTTTTTCTTAAGGGCGGAGGAGTTATGTAGAGACACCACCCCTATTTCATAACTTAAATAGCTAATTGCATCAGCTGACGCAACGAAAGACAATCATAATTCACGGAAAGTAGATAATCTATGTACAACTTAGAACTAGAATATAATAAGGCATTCTGTAACAACCTCTGTACGAATCAACACGAAAATTTAAATAAAAGTTTTCTTTATTTTAAACTCAGACTTGTGAATTATAAATTGTATGTTATTTAAGCACGCTGTCATATGATATATAATTATGCTCTGCAGTATCAACCCAGTAGGATATAAAAGTACGTTACGTTTAAGATGTAACTACTCGAAACCTAGACAAATATTGTACCGAGGTAACTTAAACACAAAAATTACACAAAGCCAAGTTACATATACTAGACTATATATAAGAAACAGTGTAAAATGAATAGTGCAGTATGTTACTATGTATGTTACGTATATGAGATGTAACAACTGTAAACATTGTTTTATAACATTTCAATATGTATGTTATAGAAGCACGCTGTCATATGATATATAATAATTAGCATATGCAATATCAACCCAGTAGAATAAACAAGTATGTTACGTATGAGATGTAACAACTGCAAACATTGTTTTATAACATTGCAATATATATGCTATATAAGCATACTGTCATATGATAAATAATAATTATGATATGCAATTATTATTATCAATAAATAAACAGAAAAAACGAATGAGTCTAGTATATGTAACAGTACAGTCTTCTCATCCGCACCCATGGAAGAAGAAAAGCTTATTTCCTATTCTTCCTCCACAACGTTTTACGATGCCTTGCTGCCGCAAGACGCTGAAGAGGTTCCACGATATGTTTTAACCTAGTGTCTTGGCCACTGAGCAATCTATTCGTAAATCTGCAATAGACATGCAGAATAAATTGCACAGTGATCTCGACAAACGGTTTAGAAATATCGTGGTCCCCACACGATAGAAATGAAAAGACATTGCGATCAAGAATATACTAAATTATTCTACCTTTGATCTCTCTCTGGTAGCAATGTCGTGGAAGTATGTTATATGTAATTTTCATGACGCGCTCAAAAGCGGTCATGAAATTACTGTTGGGTCTGGTTAGTCCGTTCTTAGTCAATTCTCTCACAATAATGTGAGAGTGGTCGGGTAAAATGTCTTTAGATAGTAATGTCGTCTTACAACGGCGGCAGTCGGTAAATTTAGTCAGTCTCATTACGCGGCGAGCAACAAAGCCAGCAACGTAGGCAGTAACTTTGCTGTCCCAACGTCTGATCGTCATGTCTAGATGATACTGACGATACCGATCGCCAGTATCGTCGGTCGGCTGAGAATTATGCAAGTCTGATAAAGATCTTTCTATAAAATTTTTTAAGTTCGCTAATGGTGCATCTGTGTCTTCAGAACAATTAGATACATAGACATAAAATTATTAATATTTTGGGTTTGGAAAGAAGAAATAAATGAATCGCAACTAGGATTTCTATTAGCTCCCAAGTGACTACGAATACTGCCAAAAAAATTTTCTAGAGCATCTTGGTTGCACCTTCTTAAAGATAAAGAAACCAAGTGGCTCTAGAGATTTCCATAAATATTCTAGTGCCTCAAGAGTAACTACTAAATTTGTAAGAGAGGGAGGCCTTTCGCCACGTGTGGTTAAACCTCCTGTAGTCTTAACAAATTTCATATCGCTCAACATTCTTTTGACTTTATGCCAAAATTCTAAATGCTTAGAATCTTTACTCAATGCACATCACAGGGCATCACCAGGTTGTTTTACAGACACAGAAGTACCATTAACGCTGTCAAAATGTTTATTAACGAAATCAACCAGAATTGCCGTACCTTCAACTGTCGGGTTAAAGTTATGTGACTCTTGTTGAGCCTCCTTAAGCAGAAGCTTAATACCCACAGAAACCGAACGACTAAGCGCTTGGGCAAAATGCCTCACACTCATTTTTCGGATTTTCTGTGGGTATACATGCTCATCTGTTAATTTTTGGCATCGAACCAGAGGCCCACGGTCATATTCGTAAAAGTTAATTATGTATTGCCAATTTGCTCTATATTGGTGGTTGTTGCTTGTAAATACTAAGCCTTTCGTCAGTAAGTTGTTGCGTAGTCCTTTAAGTAAATGAGGAGGATCAAAGATATGAACAATTTCCCGCCTCTCGAAAGTAAAAATTTCAGGCCAAAATTCCCGCCCCGCACGTTTACAATCGGCTAGATATTCGCCTTTAAGCGTCACCATTGCTTTCACGTTCGTGGTGTTCTGGTCGCAAATGGTAGCAACTATTTTAAAGTTTGCCGCAAATGCTCCCCGGAGAGCTTCCTTAATAGAGCGTAATAAGTCAGCTTCCTGGAGAGCATTACCGACAAACATATAAGCAAGTGGTTACTTCCAATTGGTATAGAAACCACGAAGCATGAAAACCAGTGTATGCTCGGCAAACTCGGGCCACTGTACCGTGCCGAAATTTGTAAAACCTCTAATGATGTCTTTATTTCCATCATACGTCAAATGCGGAAGTATAGACACTTTATCGTAGAGTGAAACACAATAAGAATCTTCTTTCTCTTTCATGTTGCCCTTAATAAATTTGAGGTGATCTATCAGAGGGGCATTAATGCCAGGGAAGAATGTCGTCTTGTGCAATAATGTTTTTAATGTTTTAACAGTCGGTACAATAAAATGTCGTTGTAGATGTCTGTATGCCCCTCGCAACGTCAGAGATACGATCTTCTCATCGTTGGTAAAGTACATCCCTTTCTGGGCTTTGCCCGATTCCCTTACCTGCGAAAACAAAAATGTTCTTGCAACCTTAGAAAGGGGACCGAGTGCCTTTCCCAAGAGTGTAGTATTCTTCTTAGAGGCGGCTGCCTTTAAGGTCTGCTGTAGGTTTTTCACCCGTTTCGTTTTGCGCACCAGCCTTCGTGAGAGCAACTGGTTGCGTTCAAAGAGCGCTCGCGATCTCGTATCCAGATCTGCAATACGAGTCGCGCCTATGTCGCTCAAACGCAAACCTAAAAAAGAGATTGTTGTATCATACTGAATACTTAGTATTATATAACAAGCCCAGTGAGTTCAGAGTAACTACGTTAAGATTTAAATTTTATCGAGAATATATTGGATATATCGCGTTAACAGAGAATTCACTGTAAATTACATTGCCAGTGTTGGGCTGACTGAAATATAAATAAATAATAAGTATGACATTAAATAAGTAAATTAATATACAATTACTGGCTGACGTTGCTGAAGCTCGGAAAGTACGAGGGACATGTAATGGCTGAGCAGTAGCTGCTGCCATAGCAATAGCTGAAAAAGTAAATGGAGATTTTATAAATATTTTGAAGCACAACAAAATATTGAGAAACCTGAGTCCTGGATCTCTGAATATCCGTCCGGTATATATATATATAAATATATATATATATATATATATATATATATATATATGTATATATATATATATATATATATATATATATATATATATATATATATATATATATATATATATATATATATATACCGGACGGATGTTCAGAGATCCAGGACTCAGGTTTCTCAATATTTTTTACGCTACCGAAATATAAAAATTATATTTTGTTGTGCTTCAAAATATTTATAAAATCTCCATTTGCTTTTTCAGCTATTGCTACGGCAGCAGTAGGCTATGAAACCAAATTAAGCTTAAATACATTACATTATTTATTATTTACTTTATAACACTATTTATAAAGTAAATAACAAATAATTTCATGTATTTAATTTATGTTTCGTTGTATTTAAGCTCAATTTTGTTTCATAGCTTACTGAAAAGTAACTATAAAAATAAAATTTATTTATCTTTCAATCGCATGTTTTTCAATATTTTACTTATGTGGGTATAAAACGAATACATAGTAGAATTCAGAAAAAAATACTCTATCGAATGGGTTTAAAAAATATATAGCATCTCATTTGAAAAAACATAACTTTGTGTTGTTGCTTGAGAACCACTGGTTTAAAAAAATATTTTCTTCTATAGTTGGATGTCCCCTTTGGTCCTGCATAAGATTGTTTGATACGATTTTATTGTATTTTTAATAACATAGAAGTTATTCGAGGTAGCTCGTTTCACTGTTACACCCTGTATATATATATATATATATATATATATATATATATATATATATATATATATATATATATATATATATACATACAGTGAGCGCAATAAGTATTCGTACAGTTAAAAATTTTACAAAGAAACTACTTTTACAGGAAAACAATTGAAAGTAACAAAAATATAAAAATATGTAGAGTTTCATGGATAAGCACATTCAATATTTATACATAAATTCATCAACAAAAATTAAAATAAATAATTTTATCAATAATTAACTTGCAATATTAAATAACAAACAAAATTATAAAAAAATTGAAATAAACTAACTTGATGAGAGGATTTATAACGAACCACTTTTATAGCAGAAAATGACACAAACATATATTTCTTTTTGGTTGTATGCGCGGTTGCCTGCGCAGTTCGTTAAGAACTCGAGTGGTACGATTTAAGCACTGGTACGACTTGAGCAACCCTACCCTATATATATATATATATATATATATATATATATATATATATATATATATATATATATATATATATATCTAAATATATATTTATATATATATATATATATATATATATCTAAATATATATATTTATATATATATATATATATATATATATATATATATATATATATATATATATATATATATATATATATATATATATATATATATATATACAGGTTGTAACAGCGAAACGAGCTACCTCGAATAACTTCTATGTTATTAAAGATACAATGAAATAGTATGAGACAATCTTATGCAGGACCAAGAGGGACATCCAACTATAAAAGAAAATATTTTTTTAAACCAGTGGTTCTCAAGCAACAACACAAAGTTATGTTTTTTTCAAATAAAATGTTATATATATTTTAAGCCCATTCGATAGAGTTTTTGTTTTCTGAATTCCATTATGTATTTGTTTTATTTCCTTGCATAAGTAAAATATTGAGAAAAATACGATTGAAAGATAAATAAATTTTATTTTTATAGTAATTTTCAGTAGGCTATGAAACAAAATTGAGCTTAAATACATTAAATTATTTTATATTTACTTTATAACACTATTTATAAAGTAAATAACAAATAATTTAATGTATTTAATTTATGTTTCGATGTATTTAAGCTCAATTTTGTTTCATACTCTACTGAAAAATAACTATAAAAATAATATCAATAGTTTGTGTGGTTGGCACTTGGTGAAACATTGTAAATATGGATAATTTAAAACACTTGGTAAATTTCACAAAATATTTATTGATACGACGCGTTTCGACTTTGCAGTCATCTTCAGGTATTCGTCGTATTAATAAATATTTTGAGAAATTTACCAAGTGTTTTAAATTATCCAAACTATAAAAATAAAACTTATTTAACTTTCAATCGCATTTTTCTCAATATTTTACTTATGCAAGGGTATAAAACAAATACATAATGGAATTCAAAAAAAAAAATACTCTATCGAATGAACTTAAAAAACATTTTGTGTTGTTGCTTGAGAACCACTGGTTTAAAGTTGGATGTCTCTTTTGGTCCTGCATAAGATTGTTTCATACTATTTTATTGTATCTTTAATAACATAGAAATTATTCGAGGTAGCTCGTTTCGCTGTTACACCCTATATATATATATATATATATATATATATATATATATATATATATATATATATATATATATATATATATATATATATATATATATATATATATGCAACGGTACACAGACTATCAACACTCGTATACTGATGGCTCCAAAACAGACTCCAGTACTGTCACCCATATGCTCAGTGTACACTGCTGAGCTATATGGTATTCTCTACAGTCTTCGACACTCCCGTCAAGCTATCGATGAGCGACGTCACCTGCTCATTTGCATCGATTCTCTGAGTTCTATCTTAGGAATCGGTAGCAGATTCTCCACAGATCCAACCATTTTGGAAATCCACGGAGAAATCGATAGATTACGGGAGCTAGAGAGAGATGTCGTACTCATGTGGATACTCGGACATGCTGGGATACCCGGTAATCACTGTGCTGATCGAGCTGCTCTTGGAGCAGCCAACGGCAACTATGTAGTCCGCCATCCCTTGCGCGCCGATGATGTGTTGAGGTCTGTTGCTGTGCATTGTCTCAAGTTATGGCAGGAGGAGTGGAATACATCTCCTAGTAAATTGCGATGTGTAAAGGTGTCAGTGGAGCGGTGGATGGCACCGCCCTGCTTAACAAGGTGTGAGCAAGTGGTCATCTCTCGTCTGAGAATAGGCCATACATGTCTCACACACTTGCATCTGTTACTAGGAGAACAACCACCGCTCTGCTCCACTCGTAACACTAGGCTCACTTTCGAACATATTTTCGAGCAGTGTCCTAGTTACATTTTGCATCGTCGCAATGCTGGTATTGAGGGTCCCATGCGTATTTCTTTAAGCAATAATGCAACAAGTATTGGTAAAGTACTTTCATTTCTCCGGGTAGCTGATTTGTTTACGCAAATTTGAAAGGGTTCTCTGCTTTACTTTTCGTTCCGTAAATGATAATACTTCAATTATCATTTCTTTTTTTTTTCTCCACACTATATATCAGCCGGGGCTGTGGTTTTTGTGGTTTCTGTAAAAGAACTCAGTTCTTGACTGATGTCTGCACATCCCAGCCGTGCAATGTTCTTTCTAGTGTTGCCGCCGAAACCAGTCTCGACGAGATTTTCGCCAGTCTCGTCTCGTCTCGATATTTTCTAAAAATATATAGTCTCGTCTCGGTCTCGACGAAGAAAGTCTCGATCTCGACGAGAATCGCTTATATGACCTTGAATATATAGCACGTGATTGGCTATGGTTCTGTTCGTACTAATTTGCGTTTGCATACGTTTCATAGCACTAAACAAAGGAATACTCATATAAAATAATATAATGTATAGGTTTTAATGATAACTACGTATTAATCATTTAAGATATAATCAGCCTTATTCACGGGTCCCTTGTTTTCGAAACAATATTGTATACGATACGATTATTGTATAATATACAAGATATTTTAAAAATTGTATTCTTGTGACAATTGTTTACGAAACAAGTCTTGTATGAGTTACAATATTGTGTATGAAACAAGAAATTCTAATATTTGGTATTCTTGTGACAAAATTTAGATTGAATACAATACAATATTTGCTTTCAATTATTGTATACTGAACAACACCTCCTTAGCTGTTGTTACGGAGTATTGTATTGAATGTAGACATGATTATTATATTTATTCCATGAAATATGGCCCAAAACTATTTCATATTATTAATTGACGCTCTAAAATTTGTCTAAATTCATATAATATAATATTGTTATTTTTAAAATAATTGTTAAATTGTTTAAATATAAATTTGCTTTGGAGCACTTTATTTTTTTTAATAATTATTTTTGTTTCGTTTAGAGTTGGTGGCTGTGTACATAAGAATTCAACATGTAAAAATAGCTTTTCATTGCGAATTTCCCCACAAATTATTATAAGCAAAAATGACTCTTAAAAGATTTGTAGAGCTTAATTTTCTGCACTCAGATCAATAAACAAAATTAATTTTGCATGCTTTAATAATTGCAGAAATTAGATTTGAAAATATTCAAAATTACAATTAAATAGTACTATAATATTAAAACAAAAGACTAATGAATTTGTGCCGTTTGAAACATGTCATTTATTTATTTTGTGATTCCCTTATTAAAATTAATTAAATTTTTTCTAACTAAGAAAAACTTACTATAAAAACTTTTAATATTATAAAAATTGTTTACGCAAAGTTCTAGATTTATTCGCCATAATATTTCCAAATAGGCCGATGCCAAGCGTTACAACAATACTCACTAATTTTAATAAATTGGAATTCACGGAAATGTTGCGGATAATTTAATTTTGAATAAGAAGTTTACAAATAATTCATATCTTTATTATAAGAAATAAAAATATTCGCACTAATTTTGATGGCGAAGAAAGAGTTCTGGAACTTTTAATTATTAATCTCATTTTAAAATAAAGCCATCAAGTAATTTTCCCTACATTAATTTTAATTAAATTAATATGTTGAATGTTTATTTATATCACTTTTATGAGCAACTATGTGGTTATGTTTAACGCGGTTAACTTCACAATAATCCATAAACCAACTTAAAAAATATTGTTGGTAGCAATGCACGCTACCTTCATTCTTGTAAGCGATAAGATATCGTTTGATATAAGTTGGGTTTTACAAGGTGGTCACGAGAATACCAAATAAAAACAATATCTTAAAGCACATTGTAAAGTCACTTGTAATCAATACAATATTGTTTCTCATACAAGGGACACGTGAATTAGGCTGAATAATGGATACAAAGCAAAGTAAAGTTAATATAGGACTAGACAATGATAAGATGTACTGCACAGTGGTCCGAAACTACAAAAAGTGTGACAAAAGTCGAAAAATGAAAGTCGTAATTTTAAATGTAGTACTAGGGGATATCGTTAGGAAGGAGCTATTGTATACAATAGAGAAAAAAAAATCGCCAAAAATCTTAATACATTAGCTATACGTCATCGCAAAGTAACCGGTAACACTAGAAATTTTATACGCACTAGGTGCATCGTTTATTGACATATCGTTAAGTGTTCATAACTTTTTATCTTGTTTTTAATTTGCAATTCGGTTTTGTGATGGACATTCCTGGTGGTATGTAGATCATTTACATACATAACATTGCCCAATATTTATATCTGCCATATATAAACAATAACGTTAAAAATGGTAGTGAAGACAATTGTAAACATAAACAGTTGTTTACTTAATTCAAAAAAAAGTTGTGATCCCCTGAGATCCTGTGATATGAAAATAATAATAATATAGCTTGGAGTATTCTTTAACTATTATCGAAAAGAATACTTGCCTTTTCGTGCCGCCAACATGGATACGAGGTTTATTTTACAAGATAATCGTTTATGAGGATCTTTACGTACTAAATCGAAAAATAATTCACGTTTTCAAATTTTTTTTGAGAAACCTACTGCATTTATTAAAAAAAAATTTTTTGCACATTTTTATACAACTTATTGAAGACTTAAAAAAAAATTTTTAGCCAATTCTGATTCATCCAGGCGGTGGCAGATGACGTCTCCTAAAAGATGTTTTTTACACTGTCGTATATTTTTTAAGCTTCCTGGAAAAGATAAAGTGAAAATTCTTGATGAGTTATAATTTTAAGACCTTTTCCCTCGGGGAGAATTAACAAAAATCCAAATTTCTCTTTTTTTCTCGTATATATGGGAATTTTTACTTTCTTATACTTCTAATCTCGAGATTTCAACGGAAATATACGTTTTGACCTTCCCTGAATCGATTGAAACTATTTTTTGGAATGACGTCTGTCTATGTGTGTGTGTGTGTGTGTGTGTGTTTGTGTATGCGTTCTATAGCCTAAACAACTAAAGGCAAAATTTTAAAAGTTTAAACTTAAGATTCGTATATGCCTCGCATGTGCACCTCCTATTTTTGAATAAAATATTTAGACCGGAAATGCCTGTTTACTCTAGTCAACTAGCACAACTTTTGTTTGAATTTTTTACCAAAAAGAGTACTGGCTTCAAAATAAATTTCTGCTTATTATTTATATTTTTACATAAATCGTATCACCACCAAACTTAAATAATTTGAAGTTGGGCATTTAATATTTATTCTTAGAAATATATTTAGTGTAAAAGCGATCTGCAGGTTAGAAAAAAGATTATAAATTTGCAGAATAGTGAAACTACGATATCGTTTAACACAAATGCTTATAAGTTTACCTACGAAATTTCATTCAGGTTAAATAACTGCTTCTTTATATCAAATTCGAAATAAGCGAACCTTAATACACCCTAATACCTATTTTTTTTAAAGAAGTTATATACTTTTTTCACTTACATGTCCGCCATATTAGATCCGCCATTTTATTTCCCAAAAAAATATAAATATTATAATCAATAACCACAATAACTTACGTCTGCTGAATTTCAATACTCTCGAAAAATTCTTAGACTTTTGTCACACTTTTTAAAGTTTCGGACCACTGTGTGACGTGCCACTGCACATTTGACATTGTGCAGTATCTATCAGTAGGAAAATTAATTGTTATATGAGCAGAGATCAAAACTGATGGTTTAGTTTGCTTATATAAATATATGCCCATTGTTTTTTTCTAAATTAATTTTAAGATATATCTAATGTAAATATAGTATTGTTGTGCCTGATTGCTATCCAGTCCCACACATCGAAGATTTTTCTTAAAATCTTCACGGTTGCAAAATATTCGGCAAACTTGATCTTCTCCGTGCCTACAATCAAATACCGGTACATCCAGATGACATAAAAAAAACTGCAATTCTCACTCCATTTGGTCTTTTTGGACATGTTTTCATGCCATTCGGGTTACGCAACGCTGCCCAAAAATGTCAACGCTTTATAGACAATGTTTTACGTGGACTTGATTTTGCATACGCCTACTTGGATGATATACTTATTGCGTCATCTAATTCAGGAGAACATAAGAATCATCTTTTACAAGTTTTCAAACGCTTACAAAACTATGGCATCATCATCGGTCAGAACAAATGTATTTATATATATATATATATATATATATATATATATATATAAATATATATATATATATATATATATATATATATATATATATATATATATATATATATATTTGAGAAAAATGCATCGGGCCTCGCCGGGGATCGAACCCAGAGCCTTTGGATTGGCGCTCCATTCATTCATTCATTTCAAAATTTCTTTATTATTTTAATTTTTATTACAGATTAATTAGTTAATCTATTTGGAACGCATGGCGGGTTTTGTCAGAGATCCTACTCACAAAGGAGTTTAACAATGAGATGTGTATGAAATAACAATAGTATGAAAAGTGTAAATTTTATAATAATTGTGATTTTGTTTTGTGAGTTTTGGATTACATATGGGAAAAGGAGGAAATAAAAAACCCATTTATTTACAAATGAAAAAACATTTTTCGTAAAACTTAAATCTACTCTTAATTAATTAAAAACAAATAGGTTGTGGTGATGGATGGTATAATAATGTTAGTTGTGCATGATATGTTTAGAATTTTGTGTAGTTGTTTTTGTATGTTGAGTGTAGTTTGGTTTGGTTGGCTGATGCTCTATGTGTGGTAGTGGTTGTATATGCATGAGGGGCCTGCATGTGGGATATGTTGTATTTTTTAATAGCTGGTTGTGTTTATGTAGGGTTTGTGTGTTTAGTGTGTGGGTATGAGATGAGGTATGATTGGTGTGCTTTTGTTAGGTGATTTGCTCTGGGGGGCGCTCGTGGTATACTGGAAGTAATTAGTAGGGGAGCTTGTGCTTTGTCCTGAAGGGAACGTTTTGTTCTTTGATGAGGGTGATGTTTTGAATGAGTGGATTGGGGTTGGTAGTAGTTTGTGTGTAAAATTTTTGTGCTTGTTGAGTGATGTAGTCATTGATGTAAGGCATGTTGGTCAGTAGGTGAAGGTCTGTGATGCGAATGTATCTTGAAGTCTGTGCGGCAAGGCGTAAACATTTATTTTGAAACCTCTGGAGTGGCAGGGTAATAGTGTATGGGGCGCCACACCAGGCTGGAGCTGCGTAGGTAAGGATTGGTCATAGGAGGGATTTGTAAAGGAGAAGTTTGGTTTTAAGGGATAATGGGCTGTTTTTGGTTAGAAGGCAGTATATATTGCGGAGGGATATTTGAGTTTTTAGGATAAGTTGTTGAATGTGGTGTGCATGATTGAGTCGAGGTGTGAGATGGAAACCGAGGTATTTAACATGTTTTATGGTGGTGATTTTGTGGTTGTGAATGACTAAAGGTGTGTGTATTTTGAGATTAGTGTATTTCCGTGTGAAGACAATGGCTTCGGTCTTGTCGGCGTTTATAGTTATTTTCCATTTGTCCCAGTATTGATGCAGGATATTGATGCGGATCTGTAGCTGTTTGATAGCCACCTGTGCGTTATGGCTGTGCGCATAGATGGCGGTATCGTCAGCATATAATGCGGTGCGTGTTTTAGGGAAAGTTGCAAAATCGCAGAGGTTAAGGTTAAAGAGTTTGGGGCCAAGTACACTCCCTTGCGGTATTCCAGCCACGATTGGTCTGGGATCGGAGAGGGTGTCATTGATTTTGACTCTGAAGGATCTGTTAGTGAGGTAGGAGTGTAAAAGTTTGATTAGGAATGGAGGTAGGTTATGTTTGATTAATTTGTGGATTAACCCTATTATCCATACTTTATCGAATGCTTTTTCTTTGTCTAACAGGGTCATAGCAGTCACATTATCTTTGTTGAAATTAATGGCTATATCTGTCGCAATTGTGCACACCTGCTGAACAGTATTGTGTTTGGTTCTGAAGACGAACTGAAAGTCAGGTGTGATTTTTTGCTTTTTGTCTATGACTTCGAGGCGGGAAAGGATGATTTTCTCAGCTAGCTTGGAAAGGGTACTAAGTAGGCTGATGGGGCGATAGCTGGTGGGTGTTGAGTGATTTTTATTGGGTTTAGGGATGGGATGAACCGTGGCTGTCTTCCAAGAGGAGGGGAAGTGATGGAGGATAAGGATGGCGTTAACCAGGTAATGCAGTTGGACGATAGCTTTTCGGGAGAGGTTCTTGAGGATGATGTTTTCGATAGAGTCAGGACCAGGTGACTTGCGATTGGGAAGGGTTCTGATTATTTTTAATAGTTCGGTAGGAGTGGTAAGGAATTTGTGCATCTGATGTTTGTTATAGGGGTGTTAAGTGTTTAGGTATGATTGTGTAGATTGTATGATGTCTGTCTGGTCTGGTGTGTTGGGGGTGTTGGATATATGTATTTGTTCGAATGTGTATGCGAGTGTTTTTGCTTTTTGTCTGTCGGTAATTGATTCTATGTTGTTGATAATGAGGGTGGGGATAGGTTTAAAAGATTTCTTGAGGTTTCGGGTGAGTTTCCATAATGAGTTGTCGAAAGGGTTGATTGATGCGAGCTTGGTGGTCCAGGTCTCGTTTCTATGTCTTTTGATTTCTGTTTTGATTTTGTTGCTTAACGTGTTTAGTTCGAGTCTGTGTGTAGTGAGTTGGGTTCTCTGCCATTGTCTACGGACGTGGTTGCGGTATGTGATGAGGGTGGTTATGTGCTCAGTAATGGGATCGAGGTGTGGTTTGATAGTGATTAGTTGTGTGTGTTTCTGTTTTGTTTTCAGTATAGTGCGTGTAAATGAATGTATTTCGTGTTCAAGTTGTTGAGTGTTGTTTATGTTGTTGTTAATGGTGATTGTTGAGTCAAGTGTTTTTCTGAAGGAGGTCCAGTCAGTGTGTTTGAAGGATGTTATTTGTCTTGTGTATTTATTTGTGTGTATGTTATGTAGTTGAAAGATGATTGGATTGTGGTCTGAGCTTAGTTCCGGGAGGGATTCTGGGTGGGAGATGTTAGGGACGTTTTTGTTTATGATTATGTCTATGTATGTGGGAGTAGTAGAGTTTTCAGGGTAGTGTGTGGGGATGGCAGTGTGATGAATGATGGCGACGTGTGAGTTGATGTATCTGAAGAGTGTGTTTCCGTTGGTGTTGTTTCGGTGGCAGCCCCAGTTAGTGTGGTTAGCGTTTAGGTCGCCGACTAGTATGGTTTTGTTGTGTGTCATGAGCGTGGAGATGTCTTGGGCGGTGAAGTGGTTTGTGGGTCTGTTGTAAGCTGCGATGATGGAAGTGTTGTTGGCGAGCTTTATGTGTATGGTTTCGAGGGAGGTGTGGGGTGTGTGCATGAGTGTGTGGTTGACTGTGGGTTTTATTAGCACTGCAAATCCTCCAGAGGGTTTGCGCGTTTGCTGCGGTCGGTCGTGTCTGTGTACTATGAATTGTCGTAGTTTGAGGGTGTGGTGAGGTGATAGGTGTGTTTCGTTGAGTAGCATGATGTCGATGTTATGATTGTGAATGAAGAGCGCAAGCTCCCCCGTCTTACCCAATATTCCATTCGCGTTCCATGAGCAGATGGTGATGGATTGTGTGTTGGCTGGCTGGTGTGTCTGCATTATCAGTTGTTGATGATGTCGTATGAGTCGATGGTGGATGCGAATTCAATGAAAGTGGTGAATATTTGTTCCGGTGTGATGGAAGGCTCTAGACGTTGATTGAGGTCCCTCATGGCTTGTATTATATTTCGCAGTTTAATTTTTTGCTTAAGTTACTTTAATTCTGCGAAAAGACTATTTGTTGAGTTTGTGTTTTGATTAACGTGGGGATTGGGCTCAGGAGGATTGGGCTCATGGGGGGAGTTTTGGTAGTAGTAGTAGTTAAGGTGGTAGTATGTTGCTTAGGTAGGGGTGGGAAGTTCATATTGACGTTACTGGTAGATGGAAGAGGGGTTTTTTCCAAATGTTGAATTTGGGGGCGGGAGCAGGAATGTATTTAGGTGTTTGTTTGTTTATTTGTGTGTTGGTGTTGTTTCTTCGCTGGTTTTGTTGCGTGTCAAGTGCGTTGATTTTTTGTTTGTACACTGGGCAGTCTGCGGAGTTGGCCGGATGTGCGCCAGTGCAGTTGAAACATTTTGCTGGTACATCAGGTTTCTTTGAGCATAAGTATGTGAGGTGGGGCTCGGCGCATTTCAGGCAGTGTGGGGGCATACGACAATTAGCTGTTGCGTGGCCCCACTGTTGGCAGCGGTGACATTGGATGATTCGTTTTTTGTTGTGGTGTCTCTCCCAGGTGATTTTGGTGTGGAAGAGGAACATGCAGTGGGAATTAAGGTGGGATAGGGTAATGTCGCTGGAAGTAGTTAGTAGGTATAGGGGGCGGAAGGTGTTTCTCATCTGAAATTTTTAGGATGCTTAGTGAGTATTTGTTGTTTAGTTCTGCTGCGATGTCTTGCGTGTTGTCGGGAGGGCAGTCTAGGCCGCGCAGCAAGAAAGCATGTGTTTTGTTGTTTCTATCGGAGTATGTGTAGTATTTGATGTTATCTGTTTTATTCATTTCTTCCATTATTGTTTGTTGCTGTGTCTCGTCGTTGATGTAGAGGTTAGTGTTGTTGTTGGTGTGCTTGATGTGGTATCCTTTTGTAGCGTATGATTGTTAAAAGTTCAGGATTTTATTTCGGTTAGCAGGGATGCCAGGGATGATTAGTGGTGGTGGAGGGCGTGTTTTGGGTGGGGCTGGGGTTGTTTGGTCGTCTGTATCTTCATCTTCGTTGTTTTCGTGGTCGTTGTTGGGAGTGGGTGTTAGAGGGGTGTATTTGTTTTGGGTTTTTGTTAGGATCGGGGTCGGGTCTTTAGGGGTTCGGGCAATTCGTTTGGGTTTGGGAGAGGTGAATAGTCCTTCGGTGGTCGATGACGTCGTTGTGGATTTATTAGTGTTTGTTTTTGTGGATTTTGTCATAATAAAGGCCTCGCTTACCTCTGATATGACTTTGTTGGTCAGGTCAGGTGTTGATGTTTCAGGTGATGGTTTGGGGGCGAGGTATTCGTCCATCTCCATCACTGTTTCACCAGTGGAGTCAAGGTCTGATTCGGGGTCTACGTCTGGTTCCTGCAGTGAAAATTCGCACGTGGAGGCTAAGTCTTCTTCAGATGTAGTCCGAGAAGAACCTTCTGATTGGCGTCGCCCTGGAGAGGCTTTCTCCCTAAAGGGAGATGTTTCTAGGGCAGCTAGGGGGTTCAGACGGCGGTTCTCCTTATGTGATCTGGCCTTAAAGGCCAGTTTCGATGAAAAAACCGAACGTTTGTTGTAAAATTCACTGAGATAAATAAATTTTAATTTGTTTTAAACAATTTTAGACTGGTACGGACTAAAAAATCGCACTAATTGGAGATACTCGGGAGGCTTCTGAAGAACGTCTGCACTCAACGAGGACAGCAATAAGAATGGATTGGCGCTCCACTGCTCTACCAATTGAGCTACGAAGCCCACGACGAGTAACCGATGAATTTTTCTCAAATTCGAATTCTAGGTGTGGCCTAAGTGTAGTTACTAATGAGTCTAAGACTTCGGTTAGGATATTGACAAAGACTCTACGCTACTAGTGGCCACTATTATTGTTAGGATATTAAATCAAAGATGAGAAAGTATTTTTATTGGAAATTGTACCAACGCAATGTATTAATCAATGGAAACGAATTTGAGAAAAATGCATCGGGCCTCGCCGGGGATCGAACCCAGAGCCTTTCGATTGGCGCTCCTTTCTTTTTTTTTTTTTTCCAATAGTCTTTATTTATATAGAAATATATTTTACATACATTATATTAATAATAACATATATTTGGAGCATATGCGGGTATTTATAAGAGTTCCTACTCACAGAGAATGTAAATCTTGGTGTGATTGTGTTGTGTAATTAAAAATAATTGTGTTAAAGTCAGAATGTTTCGATTTAGTTACAATTTTTGTGTTAGGATTGCTTTTATGGGAAAGGAGGTGCCGGTAAAACCCATTTTAGATATCTTATAAACTAACTTAAACTAATATTTACAATATATATACAGGATTTAAAACTTTTGTTATTATTTTGACAATTTTGATTATGCTTTGGTTGGCAACACTGCGACTGGTGGTGCCCTCTCATGTGAACTATATATGTTTGGTTATGCTATTGCTGACATTTTAATTTATTTGATTGTTTCAGATTTTTCAAGATGATTAAGTTCCGCAATTCGGATTATTATTTCAAAATTGCGTATCCTACTGGACGTGCTCACGGAATATGGAAGGGTCTGTTAGAGCAACTTGTGTTTCATATGTTTCAAATTTGACGGGGGTGTTGTGGCCGTGTATTGACGTTGTTACAGGTAATAGTTTTGTGGTGTTTTTGAGTAGTGTAGAGTTTTATAATAGCAGCTTTATGTGTTGCGTTTAGAGTTTGAGGTTTATTTGTGTGTATAGGTCTTGTAATTATTATGATAATACATATCATAATAATTACAAGACCTATACACACAAATAAACCTCACACTCTAAGCCCAATACATAAAGCTGCTATTATAAAACTCCACACTACTCAAAAACACCACAAAACGCTGCTTGGGAATATATATTTTTTTACAGTTGGCATCCCTTTTCGTCGCTGGCTTTTTCGCCGGTAACTTCACATACATGATATGTATTTGTGTTTATGTAGGAAGTATTTAAGTTGCTCTAACATACTCAGTATTTCATTTGCGTTCCAGGAGGACACGTTATATATTCATATCATGCCTTACTCATCATTGAAAAAGCCGGACAGTACCATCATCCTCTGGCTGGGATGCGTCGTCTTCAGCGTGGCTGCTAGGGCTTTAAGTTTGTCCAAGGCTTGTTTTATATTAATGTAAGTATTGATTTCATTCATAACGTCTGAAAATTCATCCATGTTAGCAATTTCAGTATCTAAATTTGTAGGTTGGGGTTGGAGCTGCTGTCGTTCTGTGGAAGGGTTGGAACGAGGAAGCTCGGGATATTCTTGTGTGTTAAGTTGTGGTGGCTGAGCGGAAGTGGATGGGGTTGGTTGGATTTGATTTTTCGACCAGGCGTTGGTAGGAGGGAGTGGTGCGGGGAGGTATGTTTTGGTTTTATAAGGATTTTTTGATTCTATAAATTTAATTTTTTGCAGGGATGTTGGACAACCTGTATGATTCGCAGTGTGGTCTCCACTGGCAGTTGGCGCATTTGGCGCTTGTTGTTGGTGGTTTGGTGCAGGTGGTAGTTGGATGCGCCTGGGCGCATTTCAGGCAGCGAGGAGGGAGCCTGCAGTTAGCCGTGGCGTGTCCCCACCCCTGGCACCTGTGCCATTGGATAATGCGCTTTTTGTTTATGTGGCGCTCCCAGGTGATACTTGTGTATGTTAAGTATTTTATGTCTCTGCTTAGTTTAGTCAAAGTGATGTCGCTGTTGGTTATTACTAGGTATAGTGGTCTGTATGTTGTTCTCATTTTGTATATTTGAATTGTGTTTAGTCCGTATGTGTCTAGTAATTCTGTTTTCACTTCATCCGTGGTTGGATTTTAGTCCAACCCACGGATAACAAAGGCGTGCGTCTTGTCAGATTTGTTTGTAAATGTGTAATAGTGCGTATTCGTTTCGTCGAAGATTCTGATTATTGTTAGTCGGTCTGTTTCGTCATGTAAGAAAATGTTTGTGTTATTTGCAGTGTGTTTTATGTGAAAGTTGTTGGTTGTGTGTTTTTTAATAGTATTTAAAAGTGTCTTTTATTTGTCTGGGTCATTAATAATGCCTGGTATAATAAGGGGTGGGGGCGGTCTTTGGCGCTTCTTCTCCACGGCTTCGATTTCGTGTTCGTCTCCAGACTCCGAGCCGGACTCGGGTTCTGAGATAGGATCATACCTGTTGTGTGTGTTTGTTGTTGTGGTTTGTTGTGGCGCGAGAGGCTTGTGTGCTATTCTTGGTTTTCTATACCCTTCTCCATCGGTAGCCGTGGGAGTAGTATTGTTCTTTTTTATAGCCGGTATGGAGGTGACCTTGGCCCTGAAATTTTGAGTGGAACGATTGGTGAAAAGGGCATTTACCTGCTCTGTAACTTTTCTTTTCTTCTCCCTCTGCATAAGCGGCGGGGAGAGTTGTGTAGGTTGCGGTTGTGATGCGGAGCTAGGCCCTTGTACTGGGTCTATAAGGGTGTGAGGTGGTATGTCCATAGGCGTTGCTGGCCCGCTGAACTACCGCTGTAGGGCCATGGCGGTTTCCTCGGCGATACCGCTTTTGCTGGGTGGTTCTGGGTCGGCGGCGAGTGGTTCGCCCTTGGGGGCGTAGTGGAGATCTTCAAGAGAAGAAGCCACTGATGTGGTTGCCGATGTGGCGGCTGAGGTCGCCGGTGATGGTCTCGCTATGGTTTCGGCCTTTCTTGTTGCGTGTTGCAGAATACGCACTTTACTTTTAGTTAATATGTCTTTTTTCCTTTTCGTCATTTCCCATGAGATGCGAAAAACAAAATTTTTTTTAAAAAATAAAACTATAAGAAAAGGTGACCCGACACCCAATTAATGTTTATTTAGAACTAACGAAATTAAAGAAACTATGATAAACGAGCCGAAACTCTAATGTCTACATTACTTATGTACAAATAATATGTTTAGAAAACATTTGTAATAACTGAGTTTTTATGCAATATCACCATTATAGAACAAAAAAAATATATTTATATTTCACCACGTGTAAACTAATTAAGCTGGTACGTGCGGTTCGTATGAGTGCCGGACTGTGATTGGCGCTCCACTGCTCTACCAATTGAGCTACGAAGCCCACAACGAGTAACCGATGAATTTTTCTCAAATTCTAATAATACTAAAGAGAAGTAAAGTTCTTGTCCTACTGGAATTAGTTCATTTATAATTTTTTGTGTTTTTACAATATCTATTTCATCTATAACTTTTCCTATTATTTTTTCCAAATTGTTTAATATTCTATTTAGGATATGATTATTTTCATTGATAGTTTTTATTTTACTATCAAATTGTGTGATGATATTATTTTTGATTGTTACTATGGTGTTTATTTTATTGGTTAATTTTATTTTCGTTATTAACTATAGTATCTATTATTGTATCATATTTTTCTTTATCTGTTGAATCTAGGTTGCCTGATATGCTTTTGATAATGGACCCGAGTCCGTTAATTAATCCACGTTTGGTTCTTTTTGGTTCAAGAAGTTGTATTTTATCTTTTATGTGTAGCATTATGTTATGTAACGTGTTTTTATAGGTTGCAGTATGTGCTTTGAATTTATAATTTTGCATCTTTTGATATAAGGTGTTTACATTTTCGTCTAGCATTGGTATTGTTTTAGAATGTTGGTAAGAGGAATTTGGAGTGATATTATTTGGGTGTTTACCTGTATGTAGGCAGTACCTAGTTCGAGTATGTTAAGTCCGGTGTTAGTGTCATCTTTGATGATTTGTGATATCCCGAAGGGTATTAATCTGTAACAAGTCGAGGTGTTTCGGGATTAAAAATTTTGTGTTTCTTGTCTCTTTCGTCGATGATTTGTCCTCGCTACGTATTGTTTTTACATTTAGTATTTTAAATTTGGGTTTTTCTATTTTTCCACAATTTCTTTTATTTATTTTTACATAGGCTTGCTCGGGAATTTCATTTTTTTTTCGATTGGTTTTGAATATTTTAATTTATTTTGTTCTATGTTCATTTTTACTTGTTCATTGATTTGTTTTAATGTTTCGGCGTGTTTTTGTAAATATTCGTCGATTTGTATTTCTTTTAAGTTTGATTCCGATATTTGTCCGAATATAAGTTCTAGCGGCGTTCTTTTAGTAGTGGAATGCATGCTGTTATTATAGGCTATTAAGGCGTAGTTTAATCTTTATTTTAGTTGTAGGGTTTTGATTATTGGATTTTGATTCTCATGTGTTCTATCAGGGATGAATGGAATCTTTCAACTATTCCATTACTTTTTGTATTATCAATGGAGATGTAATGGATATTAATTTGTCTAAGTGCTAAATAATTTTGAATCGTTTTATTATTAAACTTTAACCCGTTATCGGATATAATTTCTTTAGGAGTTATGAAGTGCGTAAAATATTTAAATAATTTGTTTAAAATTGTAATTGCATTTTTATCTTTTATTACGTATGCTACTGCAAATTTTGGGAAGGAGTCTACGATAGTTAATATGTTGGCTTGTTCTAGCGACAATAGATCTATATGTAAATTTTTAAATGGCTTATCTGCTGTTGGAGTTTGGATATTTGGGATTTCTTTCGTATTTCGTTGTTAAACAAGTATTACATTTATTTATAAAATTTTGAATAGCTTTTTGCATGTATCTGTTTTAGTTTATTATATGTTTCCGTTATGCCTCTATGATTGGTTTTTCCTTCATGATAATTTCTTATTAATATTTGTTCATCTTTATTTTCTATATCGGTATTCATAGTTTTGCATGATATTCATTTGTAGCTATTCGCGGCGAAGTATGTTTGTATAGCTGCATTGAAGTTTAATTAAAAATTTTCTGGTAGAAGACAGTAATAGGTTATGCCGGGTTGCAAATATTCCTTAATAAATTTCATAATTGTTTTATTACTATCAATTTTATTCAAATAGAGATATATTCGTTGTATTTTATTATTAAATAGTTTATTAGTTTTGACTTTGGTTTTGTTATTTGTTTCTTTAACGACTATTTGATTTTTACGAGTATTAATTGGGGTTTCTAGATATATATGGGGATTTCGTTCTCGGATTGTGCGGTGTCAGTTTCACCACCTGTTTGTACTCTGTGTTTAAATTTAAGTCTTGATCGTTAGGTTTTTCGTAAATATTGATTTTGATGTTAAAATTTTGAAATATCTCTCTCATTAAATTTTCTATTTTATTACAATTTTTCTTATCTAGGCCGGAACAGATTTTTGGCATATCTAATTCGTTTATTTCATTTTGTATGCAATAGTCTAGTAATTTTTCAAGACATATTTTGATATTTTTAATTGTTGATTTATTATTATAATTTTCTTTTGTGATTAAATGACAAGTTAATCTAGGATTATTTTGAATGAGAATTTGGTATCTAAGTTGTGGTAATTTTTACAAAGGTAATGTTGTTTAACTTGCAATGCGAAACCTTTGTGCATTGTGTTTTCTTTAGAAATACAATGTACTAATGTTTTGTTTGATTCGAATATATTTGAATTTTTATGTTCGATTTTGAACTCTGGTTTAATTCGGGACAGTGCGTCAGCTACAACGTTTTGGCATCCTTTTTTATATTCTATAGTGTAATTAAATTCCTCCAAATTTAAGCGCCAACGTATCAGTTTAGAATTTGGTTCTTTTAGTGGGTTCAACCAAACTAGTGGCCTAGATCCGTGATACTTTTGAATTTGTAACCTAGCAGGTATGGTCGGAATTGTTTCATTGCCCAAATTATTGCTAAAAGTTCTTTTTCGATGGTCGAATAGTTTATTTCGTGATTGTTAAGTGTTCTCGATATATAGGCTATGGGTAAATCTTTGTTATCGTGATTTTGTGATAACACAGCTCCGATTGCGTAATTGCTTGCTTCAGTTGCTAAAGAAAATGTTTTTGAAATGTCTGAGTATTGTAAGATAGGGTTATTAGAAAGAAGGGTTTTGCATTTTTCAAAGCAGTTTATGTATTCTGTGTTTTCTATGTCAATTTTTTGTTCTTTCTTTAGGCATTGGGTTAGTGGTTTTGTTATTTTTGGGAAGCTGTCAATTAATCGTCTATAATATCCGATTAATCCAAGGAAGGATTTGATTTCTTTAGTTGTTTTAGGGATTGGAAAGTTTTTTATAGCTTGAATTTTGTCTGGGTTTGGTTTTATTCTTTTTGTAGTTATTACGTGGCCTAGGTAGGCGACTTTTTAGCGAAGAAATTCGCATTTATCTAATTGAATTTTTAGATGTGCTTCACGTAAATTTTGAAATACTTTATTTATATTTTCTAGGTGTTCCTGAAGGGATGTACCTAGTATTATTATGTCGTCGAGATATACGAAACACATTTGGTTGATTAAATCCTTTAAGACGAAATTCATAAGTCTTTGAAGGGTTGAGGGGGCGTTTTTGAAGCCGAAAGGCATACGTTTGAATTCATAATGTCCGAAATTTGAAGAGAATGCTGTTTTAGGAGTATCGTCCGTGTGAACTTCTATTTGGTGGAATACAATTATTTATAAAGCATTGAGTAAAATATTTTAATGCGTTTTCTATTTTTACTTTGCTCGCATTACTATTATATTTACATTCTATTTTACTTTTGTATATTAAGAATACATTATTGAATTTTGCATAATATTCTAAGAAATTTTCTTTTACTTGTTTTAAATGGGTGATTTCATACATCAAGGTGTTTTCTGATCGAGTATCGGAATAATGGTCTAGTAAATGTATTTTTAAGTTTTTCCAAATTTGTATAGTGGTATTGCTGAGGCATTGTGCAGCTTTACCTTTAATCTTATATTTTAAAGTTAGTATAACAAGTTTTTTTGTAACTTATGATGGGTTTGACTGGTTAATTAAGTGAATAGATATCATCTACAGTGGTTATAAAATTTTGTAATGCTTTAATGTCTCCATCGAAGCATGGTATTAAATCAAGTAATTTGAATATTTCATTATTTAAATTAGCAAAGATATTTGCTGTTGCATTTTGTGAAGCTGTCATGTTGATATTGAGATTATTTAAGGTTTCTAATAATTCCTCCAGTTTAGAGCAAATTTATAATTTTAAATGTACTTACAATAAAAGTACGATTTTTTTAATCATAACTGGCTGTTCGCTTTGCTCGATATTCGTTCGGCTTGGCTGTGGAGAGTTGATGATGCGGTGACATCCAGCTCGGATTTTTTCGCGATGCTTGGGGTTGGACCGGTGATTTCTTTTTACTTCGGCGTTTCTAATGTGCTCTCAGGAACTTTCTGCGTAGGACTTCTTGTTGAGGTCGTAGTGTTGCGTTGAGGTGGAACAAAGGTTTCACTGATGGCTTCAGGATTGACTAGTACTTCGTAGATTCTTGGATAGCACGTTTAACGATTGGAATCGATGGCTTGGTGAATTATAACGAATTGTGTTTTCGATTCACTAAGCTTTTGGCTATCCCACCGACTGCGCCAATTAAGTATGAGAATGTGATGACTTGTTTTTATTTTCAATACAAAGTTATACAGATATGGTTTGAACTGTTTAGTTCTTACATCAACACTAGTTGTAACAAGAGTAATTAGAATATTGTGTTTATTTCCAATATATACAAAGTTTGTCTTTTTGTACGTGTCTTTATGGGAATAACATGTTATTCCCATAACTTGCTGAGTTATGCAAAAAACAGGATGAGAGTGCAGAGTTTGCAGAAGAGGAACCTTTACCATCTACGTGAAACACATTCTCTACCTCTACCCCCAGCTCTATTTCGGATGATGGAACAATTTTGAAAAAGAGAAAATTGTCAAAAACAATAAATTTTCGGACCATTTTATTTATAATACAGATCAATCAAACATTAAAACTGCAATATGTAAACTATGCCGAAATAAAAATCTGAATACAACCATAAAGATGAAACAAAGCACTACAAGCGGCCTAAAGAAACATTTGAAAGCACGCCATATGAAAGAATATGATGTTTTATTTGCCAATCTTGACAAAAAAGAGGACACGAAAGCTGAAGAAAATCGTTCATTCTGTTATTTGTTACATGCTAATAATAAGGTAAGAAAATTACATACGATTTGATGCAGGAGTAATATTTTTCACTCATCGCTTTTAGAGAAATAATAGAATAAACAATAAATTAAAATTAATGTTAGTTAATATTTTTCCTCTTCTACTATAAAATTATGAAACTGATATAAGTAACAGATGTAAGTACATCTAAAATTTTTCTATTTGCAACGTATTAAAATCAAGTTTTTTTTGATTGTTTGAATTAATCAAATTATTATTTGATTTATAAGATCAGGATACGTTAATTCATTATTAAAAATACCTTTTTTTCTGTATTATTACTTATAATATTAATCATTATATGAATTCCCAAAAAAGTATTTTAGTTCGTACAGTATTTGAATTTAAATTATTTTAAGATTTGAAGATAAATGTGTACAAAACTAAGTAATGTGTTATTTATGCATATAATGCCAGATTTATATAGAAAAACATTTAATTCAAAGATTTATCGTTTAGCGGATCTGCAGAAACACGATTATAACGTTATAAGCGAAAATTCGTTTGTGCACATGTGATAGACGTTAAATAAATAAATATATATACAATATTTTAAGAAATGAATAAAATCTTATCAAAACCTATCTTAATAATAATAAGTTGTTAGTACCTCAGCTGTTTTTTAAATTTATTTGTAAACATTCTAGCTTTATTACTATTAGATAATTCAATTTCAACAAAAAAAATTTGATGACATGATCGTTGATTGGATTGCTGTCAAATATCTACCATTCAGCATTTTTGACGATGATGTATCACAAAATTTATTCCAATTTTTGAATAAAAATTAATCTGTTCCAAAGAGGACAGCAATGAGATCAAATGTGAATAAAAGATTTACCCTAATGCAAGAAGCAGTACTTGATATTTTAAAAAAACAAGGAATTCAGAGTATCTTTCACAATTGATGGATGGACATCGGTAGCTAGCAAATCATATTACGGAATAACATCGTACTTTATCCACCATGATTGGACTGTACAATCTTTGGTTATAGATTTTATACCGTCGCATGGCAATCACACAGGACGTGATATAGCTGAATGTTTTATGCTTACTATAAGAAAATATAATTTGCAAGAATAAATACAGGGAATAACTGTGGACAACGCAGAAAGCTAATACCTCATTTATAAAGGTATTATCAAATATTCTAGAGGAAGAATACACCACACACTTCAATCTTGAGCAGCAACATTTTAGATGCTTAGCTCATATACTTAATCTTGCAGTACAAGATTTATTAAAATTATTGAAAGCCGAATCTGAATCAATTTCAGATATTGATATCGACGAGATTAATTAAGAGAAGTTTGATTGCAGTACGACAGTTAATAAATTGAGGGTATTTTTCCCTAAAATAAAACGTAGTGAACAATGGCGAAATAAATTACAAAGATACTGTGATACAGTAAATGTATAATTTTTGTCCACTAATGTAGACGTATCGACACGATGGAACTCCACAAACGATACGATTCGCATAGCACTATCAATGAAACCTGCATTAAATGCTTTATGTGATATTAATGTAGAATTACGCTTCTTACGCATAGTTGAAACAGAATGGGAAATATTTTTACAAGTCTTTAATTTATTAAATCATTTTAAAAGTACCACTTTAGGAGATGCGAATTACGTTACCCTACCATTGGTTATTCTTGGCTTTAATAGGCTTGTCGACAAACTAGAGCGTAACGGTCTGAGTTCTCTCGCGCGGAATAAAACTCAGCGGTGCCAGGATCAATGAGAGAGAGGACGATATCAGTACAAACTGGCGTGTTTTGTATTCCCAATAAATGTTTATATATTTACAAATAACAAAATAAAAACAAATTTGTTTTAACAATATAAAGTAATTCTTACATCTACCTTATGCTAAGACAAACACAAATTGAAAAACCATATGATTTAAATCAGGCAACCCTCTACACATACAAAAGCTACACGATTGTGTTGCGGCCAGCGCGGCTCTTTAATCGGAGACGTGTCGTTATTATCACCGCGGTTCGGAGATCGATTCTAGCTTACTTCACTGGTCTGGTCGGTAGAAAGGTATCGAGAACGCCCGGTTATGAACGAGTAACCCCATTCACGGTAGGTGAAGATATGTTTGCAACGAGAACACACGTCTACGATCTGGTGCTACGGGCCGAGTACACCCGGTAATGAACGAGAACTCCCATTTACGACAGGTGAAGATTGGTTGTCAAACGAGAACGCCCGTCTACGATCTTGCAATAGGGACCGAGTACACCAGGTAATGAACGAGAACTCCCATTCACGGTAGGTGAAGATATGTTGGCAAAACCCGTCTATGATCTGGTGTTAGGGACAAACAGAGAAAACCCTGTTCTAGGTAGGTAGTGAGAGTTGTTTCCTCAATGTGAGCTAGGAGCGATCTCTGCTATGTATACTTGGTTTCACTTGGCCGTAAGCCAATGAGTAGAAGGAATATAATTCCTTCAATATCGTGGTTTTGATCCGAGGATCATGACCAACCGATACTCATGAATGGAGTCAGCGCTGTTGTTCATCGCGATTTACTGAGCATTTTTGTCTTTTCAGACGATGTCGCACTTGCACAGTGAATGCTCTGGAAGGTATACTGCCTTCACTGGTAGTTTACTCACTGACACAACAGGGGTTTTGGACGCTTGTAACGGTAGTGAACGCATTCAGGATCGTAGGTGCCTAGATCTCTGCCAGAGAGTATAAGGAGATGGATTTCAACGTTAAATCGGTTGCACAACGTTTGCAAAGATGGCGGGTTCCATGGAGCCTACACTGGAGGTAGAGTTGTCGCCGCAGCCACCGAGGGCGCGCCTTTTTTTTTTTTTAATGAAAGGATAGATGTACTTTTCTTTTCGTGGTACAGTAGACCACGAAATGCAAAAGTACCAAAGGTACCTCGTAAATAAAAACCATTATTTAAATAATACAAATATTTATTACTAATTCAGGTTTAAATTTTACTTTATATAACATTCACATATTTATATGTTAAGATAACAATTATGTTTTTATTATTAAATATTAATATTCGTATTTGGCTCTTCAGTCGAATATGAATTACATTCGATCAAATAGTTTTTATAATGGAGCAAGTAAATGCTCATATTTATAAAAGAAAACTAATTTTAATAAGTACATTTTTAATGAAGCTACAATTGACTCTCATCAATTCATCGCAATCTTTAAACCATTGTTTAACATTTAAATAAGTTTTTCTTCAATAATATGGTTTTGATGTTAGTACATTCTTCTCATACGCACCCATGTACGACAAAAAAATTACTTTCTGTTTTTCCTCCGCAACGTCTTACGATGTCTTTCTGTCGCATGTCGTTGAATAGGATCGCGCCAGGGTAAGCGTAAGGTCTAATCCACCTGCACTCGAAATGTTTTGAACATACACGATATGTTCTACAAACATCATGTGCAGGAGGAATAACGTACAGTCGCAGATTGTTGATTTTTTCCAACCCAATTTGGAAAAGTGCTCTGTCCTTCGGAAAACAGGCGAACCGTTTTCTGTAATCAAAGCATCCGGGAACACAACAGAATCGGTTATTTAAATGCATACTACGAACAAACTATTATACATAGAATGCATATCAAATGTTTACTATTTATTTGTGATTTAATACTTACATGCCACAAAAAAAGAGATTGCTCAAAAACAAACACTTGTTAGAGTTAAATAATATAAAATACAAAAGAACTTCCCGATAAATAACAGAGGACAAATCAATAAAGAACAATAACAAAATTGCATGTATGACGTATTGCACAGTAAAAATGTTACATTATTTACAAAATGGATTCCAATAAACGTACTTATAAATAAATAATTTATTTTTCCAAAAAATGCAGTATAAAATCATCCTAAGTTTTTATTTGATTAGTAAAATATCAAGTAAATATTTAAAAGTTATATACATTTAATTCGTTTAAATTTTTATAATTTTTATTATCGCGACATCTAGAACAGCGGCGAATATGACATTTTCTAACCTAACCAAACTCGGTCCAATGGTGGCTATGTTTCTTATTACTCCCCCTACTCTCTGATCTCTGCTATGTGGGCTCGCGTATCACCTTTTATAGCAGATCGGTAACACAGCGTGGCTGCCACATCAATCGTTGTGGAGGGGCAGTTGTGCTGTATATTTCAGCGCTGATGTGTAGACTTATGGTCCGTTCTGCGGTGCGGTGAGGGACGAACAAAACGAGGATAGCTCCTGTTTGAATGTGTTTTATTCAGAACACAAAAAATACTTATAAAAACTACAATAAGTATTAAATATAAAGTCTACTTATTAAAATATAACAAAAATCAAATATTTTATACACAAAAACATAATAGATCGAAATAAATATCCTAGGCGGGACGGTACAAAAATGGTGCACCGTTACAAGAGTTTGAAATTAACAAACTGGACAAAAAAAACAATAGAAACTCGATAGATGAATCCATTGTACTACCTTTTCAGGCTACAAGAGATAAGTTGGTTAAATATTACCAAACATAAAATTGGATTTATTGCGTCGTATTAATACATGATCCACGGCATAAAACAGAAACGTGTAAGCTAACTATATGGGGACAAGAAATGATGGATAACTGAATTAAAAAATTTGAATTATGAAAAAAAGCCGTTGGATGTTTCCTCTTAAGATAATGATTTCATGGATTTCACAGCACTTTTTGAATGTTCAACTTCGGATCAAAATTAAAACAAAAGTGATAAGTGGCGAAAATATATAGACACATATTTAAATTCTGCACATAGGGAAAGAAAACCGTAAATTATATTGCAGTGGTGGATGGATCATGCATCAGTATATCCAACTATATCCCAAAAGGCTCGCGTTTTCTTAGGAATTCCTGCTACAAGTGTACCATGTGAAAGATTATTTTCCCGTGCAGGATTAACAATTCGGAAGCACAGAAATCGCCTAAACACAGAATCAGCAAAAAGTTTACTTTACATATTTGTTGAAATACAGAAAAAATTAAAATAAAATGTATATTTTTACTTTCTTATACGAAGTATAAGTAAGTATTGTAATCATGAAAAATTTCGATCTCGAGATTTTAACGGAAATATACGTTTTGACCTTCCCTGAGTCGATTCCGACTATTTTTGGAATGACGTCTGTGTGTGTGTGTGTGTGTGTGTTCTCATCAGCCTAAACGGTTGAAGCTAAAATTATTAAACTTCAAAGTTAAGATTTGCATAAACCTGAGGTGTGCACCTCCTATTTTTGAAAAGAATATTCAAACCGGAAGTATGAAAAATGACTAGAGTAAACATGCACTTCCAGTCGGAATATTGTTTTAAAAAATAAAAGGTTTTCTTGCCAGGCACTTACAAATCTTAAGTTTAAAATTTCATAATTTTCCCCGTAGCCGTTTGGGCTGTGGAGCGCTCACATACACACACACACACACAGCCAGACGGCATTCCAAAAATAGTCGGAATCAATTCAGGGAAGGTCAAAACGTATATTTTCGTTAAAAGCTCGAGATCGAAAATTTTCATGATTACAATACTTACTTATACTGCGTATAAGAAAGTAAATATGAGTGTAACAAAGATTATTTTCTTACAATTAGTAATGTGATATAATATGAATTTGTGTTATATATAATTTTTTCAGTGAATTAATTTTTTTTATGTTATTAATGAAAAGCAAGACTGCCGTACGTCTCTCGACGAGATCTTGGTTTGGTCTCATTTCGAAATTACCCATAAAATAGACTTTGTAGCATAATTTATAAAACATTATATTTTTTAAAAATTTATTGTAATATGAGCAGAGATCAAAACTGATAGTTTAGATTGCTAATATAAATATAGGCTCATTGTTTTTTTCTAAATTAATTTTAAGATATATCTAATGTAAAAAAAACATCAATATCAATATTTTAAAATTTTCAAATGTTTTGTTGAGAGTCTCGGCGAGACCAGTAACCGGTCTCGTCTCGGTTTGCCTGACGAGACCAAGATCACGCTCTCGTCTCGAAATACGAGACAAGACGAGACCGAGACCAGTCTCGGTCTCGGCGGCATCACTATTTATATTCTTTCATATGTATTTTGTAACGTTTCTATATTTTATATTTAAGTTGCCTATGGGTTCAACAGTACAATTGACCCATGGAAACATTAGGGCAGTTATTATTGATTTTCTATAAAAAAGTTGTTATTGATTTTCCAAAAAAAGTAGTGGATATCGATTCTTCATAGAAGAAAGGCTGTTTTTTTGATCAGAAGCTTATGTGTCTGTTTACTTTCCATCAAAAATATCAATGCGCAATATTGTGTTTTCATTTCGGCATAACTCACTCCTGATTGATAATAAAAGGTTCTCAACAATATTAAATTTTTTATATATGCATTTTGTTTTTTGTTAATACGAGTCAAGTACCAATTAAATATTTATCTAGATATATATTATATAATATATTTATATTATTTTTACTTAGCGGATTTACACTAACAATAAGACAATAATCAAATTCGAGATTTAGGACATGTATATTTGTTTATTGAATTATATATTTGTTTATTTAGCTATTTATTTAAATATATTTATACAAAGCTATTTATTTCTTCATAAGAATTCAATTCCAGCCCAAGTCCGGTTACGAACTCAAAATCCAAGTTTGCTAAATCGTTGTATATATTCATTTATACTGTCAAACAACAGTGAGTTCGACTGTACCGAATAAATAATCATATTTTATAAGTAAATTTATTGCAATACAAATATGAATTTATGTTTTGTTTTTAGTGATTTTGTTTTATTCATAAAACGACTTTACAACTATTGACAAAATCGGATTTCAAGTTCTACCGAGTTTGGATCCGGAATTGAATAGGAATGATTCCCTAATCTATTATTAAATCGTATATGAATTAAACATAATATTTATTCGGTCGCTGTTAATATTTTGAAATAAGAAAGTAAATACATTATTATGTTTTATAAAGTTATATTGTGGTTTGTAAGTGATTCTTAAAAAAAACAGACTAGAATAAACAGCCACTTCCGGTTTGAATATCTTTTTCAAAAGTAGGAGGTGCACATGCGAGGCATACACAATTCTTAAGTTGAAAGTTTCATAATTATTATTATTATTATTTTACTCAACATGTTTCAACGAGAACCAATAGCGATATCAATTGATTTTATTATTACAATGCACTACATTAAATTTGGCACATCTTGAAACTGCTGAAACATTTTTTACTGCCTGTTGTCTTCGAGCATTATTATTTTGGGCTGTTATTGAATCAATTTTAATTCTACACACAAATATTTGTGCTTCTAACTTGTGATTGTAACACTTATCACTAGAGACCGGACTAAAAGGCACCAAAAAAACAGAAAAAGGCACTTAATAAGGCATAAAATGTAGACAAAAAAAACATCAAAAAAGCATAAAATTATAAAAAAAGGTATAAAAATTAGAAAAATAACACTAAAATTATTATAATTAATAACAATAGCTTAATAAAGTAATAATTTACATCATAAATACTTTTTAAAACAAAACGTATATTTCATGAAAAACTACTAAAATAACATTTTCTTTTTAAAAACACATTTTTAAACAATCTTTAAAAAAAACAAAAAATCCTAATCCCGAAAACTGATTAATAAATGCTGTTCTTATTGGTCCATTGAAAAGTTTTGCCTTCTGTCACTTAGCAAATGCTTGTAAGCTGAGAAACTTCTTTCCACGTCGACACTAGTAACTTGGTGCAAATTTGTATTTTGTAATTATAGCGGGATCCATATTAAAATTTGGAGCAAGTTCACCATTTAAAATTAATACAATTTTTTGTAATGTGTCGAATCCTTCATTTTTACGCAGAACGTCGATTAAATTATTTTTAATTATTTGACCAATATGTCCAGGTACAATATACGTGTTATCTTTAAAATCTTTAATGATCCGCACTGCAGTTACTAAGGGCCAACTCTGCTTTTCAAGTGATTTTATTGGGCCACTTATATAATTGTAATTAGCTTTAATAAATGCCAAATTATTTTGTAATTCTACTTCTTTTAAATCATCCAAATTTGCTGAAATATATTATTGCACGCAAGATAAATAATTCAATTTGCAGTACTCTATTTGTAAGTTTGATACTTACTGAACATCACTAGTTAGTAAATATGTGTTCATTACTAAATACACCAGTAAACAGGAACGTATACGTCGATTGTTCCAATATTGGAACTCCGGGAAAAAACTGATTAAGAGGGCAGTCTGGGTTTATTGCAAATATTTTCAAGATATTTTTTTAAATAGAATTATAATAATACTTTAAGCTTAGGTACGGATTAACAAAAAATACTGTTTATAATTTAATACATTCATTTGGTGCAAGAATTCAACCATTAACTGGTAGAAACAAATCGAATAATAGTACACTACAAATTTTAATCTGCCTACGCTCTTACGCCACGGGAACATTCCAAAATGTGATAGGCGACCACATACATGTACACAAACGAACTGTATCTCGCATTATAAAAAGAGTGACAGCTATTTATTATTTATTTTTGACAGCTATTGATGCTTAAAAGTATAGATCACGTGAGCACACTGCGGTGTTGTCATCTATTACTACTAATCAACGGTACATCATATGATGTTAGATTAATAAGAGGTTGATTTAATTTGTGCAACTCGATTTGTATTTGATGATTATCAATTTTTGATGAACAATTAAATGATTACTGATTTGATTAGCTTTTCTGCAACCGGGCACAAATGCTTAACAATATTACATAACGATCACGAAGTGATTCAAGAACAAAATTATGAAATGATTCAAAGACGAAGAAAAACAAAGAAGCCGGTGCTGCACTATCATCAGTGACTGGAGGCGAATATACCATAAGAGCAACAAAGATGCACTTATGCGATATTAACAAAGAGTGCGACAACTGAGTTGGGATACATGCTTCCGATTTTCTCGCATGTGGCGGCGCTAGCGTACGGTGTCCAAGAAAGTTGGCTCACGAGCTACCATTGGCGTGAGAAATCTCTCTACTAAACTCTGGTAATACATAGACCGCCTTAACCAGTGTAAAATAGAATTAATAGCTTTCGTGAAACTAAAACATTGAAAAATAAAGACAGAAGTAGCCCAGTCACCAGAGTCAGTTGCCTTGATTGTCGGAAAATTGTCAGGCAAATTAAAGAAATTCCATAAATTATTGCACCGAAATTTACTGAAGAACTGTAAATTACCACTGAAATATATTTGTGTCCGTTTACTATCCGAAATGTACTACGATATACCGGGTATCATGGTCGATCTGCTCGAAGAAAATATTGAGATTACGAGCTCTAGAATAAAGTTATATATACCCTTAATGACTCAGAAAACAATAATTTTCGTTCGGATGGTAGGGACACTAAGGGAGAAAAACACAAACAGAATTTGGCAAAATAACCTTACTTCGGTTAGTAAAACACGGTTATGTACTTGTCTGGGGATGTATGAGTGCTGCTGGTATTGGAAAACTACACTCAATTGATAGAATTATGGATCATATAGTCTATATCATCATCTTACCAGAATATTTCAATCTTCCGAATCATCAGACATTAATACATATGAACATTTATGGACTAAGAAATAAGAAAACGGCTAATTTCAAATAAAAACTATTTGAAACTTGAGAACCATGAATAATGGGATAGCATTTCAATATTTTTTAAGGTATATTTGGCAAATTTAATACCAAAAAAACTCCTTACTACTATAAGAGCCAATAGACATCCAAAAAAATATAGATTTTTTGTGTAAAATTGAAAATATTATAACAATTTGTTACATGTACGTATACTTTTTGCTCGTTAATTTGGATAGTGATATTGGCTTGTAATTTTTATTTCTCCATCAATATTATTTTTGATGAATCGTTTTGATAAATTTAATAAGCAAATGACTCCATATAACTCCACAATTTTTGCAATTACTCAATAATGGTTACAGTTAAAGAAAAATTGTATGGACAAATATTAAATGTATTTATATTTCGCACAATTTATGTATGAAATTTTTTCCAAAAAGGGTACTGGTTTCAAAATAATAGCTATTTAATTCACCTATTATCTTTATTTATACATAAATGATATCATCTGCGCCTGTCAATTGCTTAACAAAAAAAGACTTACATAATTTGAAGTTTGACATTTTATATTTATTCTAACAGAAATGGAGAATTAAAATCAATGAAGCAAAATCAACGCATATAGTCTTTACCACGAAACATCACAAGCCCGCAAATCAAACTAAATGGGAAATCTCTGACACTAGAAAATCACGTCAAATATCTAGGTATACACCTAGACAAGCGTCTGACTTGGAAACATCATCTAGTGGCAAAAAGAAAACAACTAGAAATAAAAGTTAAAAAAATGTGGTGGTTAATAGGCTATAACTCCCAGCTATCATTACAAAGTAAGTTACTACTATACAAAGTAGTTATTATACCAATCTAGAGTTATGGAATCCAACTATGGGGATGCGCAAAAAAATCCAATACTGATATATCACAACGATTCCAGAATAAAACACTTAGAACAATAACCAGAGTCCCCTGGTATATCAACAACGAGACAATACATAGAGATTTCAAAATCAAATACATCCACGAACAAATCAAAACGTTTGCTAAATCATACGAATCTCGACTAAATCAACACCCTAACCAACTAGCCATCATTTCCTTAACAACGCAAACGAAGTCAGGAGATTGCAAAGAAAAAAACCGCTAGACTTGAGTGCATAATATCCTTAACAGGGATAGCGAAATAAACTAAACAGGAAGGAGCACCAATGGGCATCACCTTCACGCACGAGAATCATATACATACTATTTCCTGGTTGGCCTATAATGGCCAGTTGTATAATTTAATTTAATTAAAAAAAAAAATTATTCTAAGAAATATATATAATGTAAAAGGGATCTAAAGGTTAGAACTAATATTATGAATGTGGCAGTGAAAGTAATAAAGACGTTATTTAAATTAATTACGTTTATTTGTAATATTGTACAAACTGACTGATGTTTGCAAACTTAAAAAAATTAGAAGAGAACTTGTTTTTACTTTCTTATACGCATTATAAAATTTCGATGTCGAAATTTTAACGGAAATATACGTACCTTCCCTGAATCGATTCCAACTATTCTTGGAATGACGTCCGTCTGCGTGAGTGTGTGTGTGTGTGTATGTGAGCGCTCTACAGCCCAAACGGCTGAAGGGAAAATTATGAAATTTTAAACTTAAGATTTGTATGTGCCTGGCAAGAAAACCTTTTATTTTTGAAAACAATATTCCGACCGAAAGTGCATTTTTACTCTAGTCATTTTTTGCAGTTTCTGCAATAACTCAAAAATAGTTGCAGTTACAGAAAAATTATAGATATTTGCATTTTGTACATCTTTTAGATAACCTAAATAATTGAAGTTTGACGTTTTATATTTATTTTAAGAGATATATTTGCTGTAAAAGCGATCTTAAGGTTAGAACAAATATTATAAATTAGAAAAATAATGTAACTACGATATGGTTTAAACCATATGCGTAGAAGAAAGTTCGGTGCATGACACTGCATATGTTTATTTAAAGCAGTTGCACACCCGCCAACTATATAATTGTTAATTCAAAAATTTCTCCTCAATTATATGTTGAATTATAATAAAATTCTTTTCAATTCATTTATTCCTAATTTGCAACGAAGTGTAATAAAATGTTCTTGAGCGAATGGTTTGGTTAAGATATCCGCAAGTTGGCTTATGGTGTTAACATACAATATTTTTATGGATCCTATTTTAAATGTCTTTAACAAAATTATATTGTACATCTATACGTTTTCCTCTTTTATTTTCCCATTTGTGATTTAAGGGGTCTTTGTCATAAATCGCCATAAAAAAACGACTTTTTAGTTTTTTTTTGAAGTATTATCTTTTTTTTTATCATAAAAAGAATAAATTGCACATAAAAGTATACATCTTGGACTATCTATGAAAATTTCCTTTTTTTTTTGGCTTGAAATGCCTGCTTTAAGGGGGGAAATACAAGTAACTACCTGAAAACTCGACGTTTTTTGGGAATTTTTTTTGGGAATATACACTTTTCGGGTTTCTTTTATTGCATTTAGTAAATATTCAGCTTCACTCACGATTTTTTTCAAGTATGCCCGAACCTTGTGTGACCTTGACGCTACACCGAAAAGAGGTCGCGTTAGGCGTGCGGACCCAACTGGCGGGAACTCTGGGGAGCCGAAACATAAATATTTTTTACTTTTATTAGATAAACCTTATTCTCAGACGTATTTTGTTCTATATGAACCACCGAAACTAGAAAAAAAACCGATATTTCATAAAAAAAAACGAAAAATGATGAACTTTTCACCTTTTTTTTTCGATATTAAGCACCCCTAAATAGTATTTATTGCTAATTTTTTCATAATTTTAGTGGTTCATATAGAATAAAATTAAATGACCTTTCAATCGCGCTAAGCTACAAGTCATTTAAATGAAATTTTTTTGAGTTATTTTTCCCGCCAGTTTGAAAAATACCGTTTCGAGAAAAACGCGTTTAAAGTTTATGTGAGGTAAAAGTGTAATTTTTGGGAACCTTCGGTTGTTTTACGTCAATCGGCGATTTTGAGGCCATACAAGTTTCCTTCCTTTTGCGCATAGAAATCGTTGAGTTCAGCCTGGGCATGTTTTCTAGCAGTTCTGGCCTCTTTGCTGCAACTCGAGTGTAGCGGTCCTCGTCGGATTAAGTGCTGAAGATGTGCGTATTCTAGCCAATATCGCACTGCAGACCGTCCATGATAACATTTTTTTTATTTTTCTAATAATAATAATTTACTAAACTTTGACACCTTTTTTCACTAATTATATTTCTTAGAATACATATTAAATGTCAAACTTCAAATTATTTAAGTTTTTAAGTTTTTCAGTAATTTTCAGCAATTGACAGTTGATACGATTTATGTGAAAATAATTAAAATAAGAACCAATTTTAAAAGTCATTTTTGTTTCCGGTACCTTATTTGAAAAAAGTTTCAAATAAAGGTTATTCTAAATGCTTATATCTATAATTTTAATATCATCAATGTTTGTGTAAGTGCAACCATTTTTGAGTTATTGCAGAAACCGCAAAAAAATTAATAGAGTTAACACGCACTTCCGGTTTGAATATTGTTTTCAAAAATAAGAGGTTTTCTCTCTAGAAATATAAAAAATCCTAAGTTTGAAGTTAGATAATTTTACCTTCAACCGAATTGGCTGTAGAACGCTCAAACACACGCACGCATACAGACAGACACACACACCCACACAGACGGATATCATTCCAAAAATAGTCGGAATCAATACAGTGAAGGTCAAAACTTATATTTCCGTTAAAATCTCAAGATCGAAATTTTTCATGATTACTTGTACTGCGTATAAGAAAGTAAAAATGGTTATATCTCGGTAACTACATATCCGATCGCCTAGATATTTTACATGATAAATCTCAAATGTATAGGCAATTGAATTATGTAATAAAAAAAAATCGATAAAAAATTTATTTTACTTGTATTTCCCCTCTTAAGAAAGCGAGTGCTCATTTTGAAAACGCAGATTTGCTGCCACCGTAGCTCTGCTCCTAGTAAAGATTCTGACAAAAAACAAGATTGAGATTATAGTAAAGACTTATACTTAAGGACTGAACCACAATTTCACCGATGTCTTGAAAATTTGAAAAAATGACACACTTTTTTAAACAAAGTTAAAAAAATGGGCCTTTTTTCAGTTATAGAACTCTCTCTAGAAGCCAATTTTTACAATTGAGAGTCAAATTGTAGTTCAGTCCATGGTGAATTTACTTAGGGATAAAATGCCGAAAGATTTTAACCTATCGAACGAATAGATATTTGTCAGCGATGGCAGAAAATTTTGAAAATGTAGTTTTGAGAAAAATGCGTTTAAAGTTTTGGGTGTTATTATTTCAATTTTTTTTAAAATAAAAAATTGACTTAAAACTGCTAAATCGTCTATCTTAGGATCATATAGTAAGCCATACATCTTTTCATTTGCATCTTCTTGGGCTTGGCGTTGATTTTTTCGCGTAACACTCACTTCTTTTGAAGTTGCGCTCATGCGTTTTTCTGATATAGAGATGCGTTTAGAATCTCTATATTCTACACAATAGCCCAAATTTTTTTCATATCCTTGATTGAATTTGGATTATTTTGGATGGCTGGTAGTATAAAGCTCATTTCTTCATCATTTTTCCAGTCAAATCTGTAGTTTTTATTTTGCCAATTTACATTTTTTTTGCCGGTGGTTTAGATATGGCAATATCTGCGTTTTGCTACTTTTTTATTTAAATTTTTGACTTCAATGATGGTTTTTTACGTCTTTCAGACGCTTGAACATTCGTTTTCCAACATGTAGAACGCATGTCACCATCGCCTATATAATGCATGTAATATCTCAGCCATTATTATAGCTATCGAATTAATATTTTAAAACCGCATTCTTAATACAATTACGAATACATTTATGTAAAAAAAATGATTTTTTTGAAAGTGGTGTATGAGAAAGACCCCTTAAAAGGATACACGCTTGATTATCTTCTTAGTTCTTAAGTGTTATATCAAAATCTACTTTGAGATCGATGAGTAACTTTCGTAGCCACATCAATTCTGCCGTTGCTGAAGAGAGTGACACATATTCCGCCTCCGTGGAGGAAAGAGCTACGCCCGTTTATCTCTTGGTGGTCCAGCTGACTGTGTTCCCGAAAACTCGTAGCAAAATTCCAGATGTTGACTTGCGAACGAAGTTGCTTCCCCAGTCGGCATCCACAAAGCATGCCTTGGTTTCTTCTGCATTCTTGAGATAGCGCAATCCATAGTCCAAGGTTTCTTGTACATACCTAAGTATCCTTTTGAGTCCCTTCCATAATATGTTAGTTGGGTTTTCTTGAAGTGGACTGAAGTAGTGGACAGCAACATTCAAGTCTGGCCTCGTTGTCAATATTGTGTACAGAAGACATCCAATGAGTTCACGGTATGGTATGTTTGTGAGTGGTTCTTCATGTTGAACGTTGACCGATAGGAGTTTCAACTGGCTTGCAGCTTTCCATTTCGAATCTTTTCAGAAGATTACGTAGATAGATCGGTTGACTTAGTTCCCTAGTGGTTCTCTTGATAATAATTCCTAAGAACGAGCGAAGTTCCCACAAATCTTTCATGTCAAATCTTTTCTTCAGTTAGGTCTTCATTCTCTTGACACTAATTCCTAAGAACGAGCGAAGTTTCCCCAAATCTTTCATGTCAAATCTTTTCTTCAGTTAAGTCTTCAGGTTGTTGATTCGGGTTCTCGAGTTTCCGGTGATGATGAGATCATCTACGTACAAAAGTAAATATAATTTCGAACTATTCGAGTGATCATAGTACAGGCGCTTGTCGCCTTGTGATCATTGTAAGCCCATTTTAATGACAAATTCATCAAAAGTTGCATTCCATTCTCTGGGCGATTGTTTTACTCCGTATCATGCTTAGTTCAATTTACATACAAACCCGTCCTCATACTTATATCCAGAAGGTGGTCTCATATATATTTCCTCTTTAAGAGTGCCGTGAAGGAAGGCATTCTTGACGTCTAGTTGGTCAGCTGAAATGTTCTCCTGGATGATTATTGAAAGGAAGGTCCGAAGTGTCGTCAACCGTGCTACTGGAGCATGGCTTTTGTTGTAGTCGTAACCTTTACGTTGAGTACAGCTTTTTGCTACAAAACGAGCCTTGTATTTTTCGATGTTTCTTTCTGCGTCGCGTTTTATCTTAAAAATCCATCTCAAGTTGAAAATTTTCTTTCCATTTGGTAATTTTACCATTTGCCATGTTTTGTTTTTATTCAATGCATCAATTTTTTCCTGAACTGCGCCCATCCAATGTTGCTTGTCCTCAAAGTTTTGTAGATTTCCGAAAGAATTTGGTACCTCATTTACGAAAGATTCAGCATGCAGTGCGATTACGGCGTAGTTGTCCAATGCTTTTGCGAGGATTTTCTATGTCGAAGTATTGCAATGAGTTCCCAGAGGATTGATATGGTGATTTTTTTCTCTTGTTTTCCGTCTCCGGCGTACTCCTCTTCCTCCGGTGTCTCCTCCGTAGTAACCTCTTCTTCTGTTGTCTCTTACGATATGTCGTCTCCAATGTCTCGATCAATATCTCTCGTTACAGTTTCGTAGAAGTCGTCGTTCATATCTTCGAAATTTACTTTTGATTCATCGAAGCTGACGTCCTTTCCGTTTATTAAATTTTGTTTATTCTGCATACCATACTACGTACCCGTTCGGATAATAACCGACCATATAGCACCTAAGGGTCTTCGATTGAAACTTCTGCTTGATCAGCTCCTTTGGTATTCGAGGAAATGTAATACTTCCGAATACTCGCATCTTTCTCACGTCCGGCTTCTCATTGAACCATAGTGCTGCTGGGATTTTTCGGTTCAGAGCAGCAGCAGGGCTGCGATTTACGATGTAGACTGCAAAGATTACGGCCTCAGTCTGGAAACATTTTCCGAGATTAGAATTTAACAGCAAGCATCTCGCGCGTTTTTAAATGGTCCTGTTCATTCTTTCAGCAACACCATTTTGCTCGGTTGGATACCTGACAGTAAATTCAAATTGAATACTTCCTGACTTACAAATTTGTGCTTCTTCTTGATTTATTGTTAATTTCAATTTGTACAATTGGCTTATTTTTCTGCTGGCGATCGCAACCGTCCTTTTGTTTTTCAAAATGATGCCCATTCCGTTCTTAAAATTTACTTCAAATCCATTTAATTCCAATTTGCGTACTGACAACAAATTGAATTGAAGACCTGGAACTACTAAGACATATTTAATTATTATAAAATTAGTTTTGTCTTCAATATTCACATACCCGCTAATATCGCCTCTGACTTTTGCTTCCAAAAATAACCCTAACTTTGGTCACACCTGAATCTAGAAATTCAATTGCTGCTTGTCCCTACTAAGTCAATCTTATCAGTTGTCAAACAGAAACATGGCTCGTCGGGGTCATTTGTTCGTTGTAATCAGTTGCCAAATGAGCGGAGTTTCGATTTGACTGGGATGGTCGTTTGTTATTCCGACACTCAGTCCTCTTGTGCCCCATTGCCCACAATTATAGCAGTGAATATTAAACTTTGTATTTATATCACTATAACTAGGTTTTCAAAAAATTCTGTTTCCATTTGACGAGTAGGGATTGGCTTGGGATGAAAAAGCATTAGAAGGTGACACATCATAATTTTTATTTTTACGATAATCTCGTTTCGATTCCTCGTCAAGAAGTCTATTTAAAAAAAAAACTTTCAAGGGCATTTACAACATCATTATATTCTTTGGGCGTTGTTAACAGCAAATGACAAATCACATAAGATTCTTCCAGGGTAGCTCCTGTGTTTTTCAGTACTCTGATCATTTTGTCAAATTTTAAGTAATGGTGAGACAAAAATTCATTTGAGATATTATATTTCATAGTAAGGAGTGACTTAAGTAATAGCAATTGACTGGCCAAACCTTTTCGTTCGAAAACGGTACATAGAGAATTATACAAGTCAAAAGCAGTTTCCTTGTCCTTCGCATACTCAAGGTGACTATCGGCAATCCTTTGGATTATTTGAGATATGCACTTCCGATCAGCTTTCGCATTTGCATTCTGTTGTTCCAGCTTGCGCCCACGTACTTCTTCCTTGTCGCCCTGTTCCGTAATTTCCATTTCTGTGTGCTTCATATGAATGTTATGAATCAGATCCATTTCTACCAGAAGCGTCTCGATTCCAAATTTACAATTTCCGAAGTTGGCCTCGTCGAACAGCGGGATTCGATACTTTTCAACTTCGTTCATCATTTTTAAATGTATGATTTTCGTGCACTTCCATTATTTATTATTTTTTATATCCAAGTAACAAATCCTGCTACTCAATATCCTTACCTGGGCCCATAACCAGTTGGCTGTGGCAGTGTAAGTAATAAAGACGCTGTTTAAATTAATTACGTTTATTTGAAATATGATACAAACACGGACTGATGTTTACAAACTCTAAAAAATTATAAGAGAACTTGTTTTTATTTAAAACATTTGCACACCCGCCAACTATATAATTGTCAATTCCAACAATAAATTAGAAAAATAATGAAACTACGATGTGATTTAACCCATATGCGAATAAGAAAGTTCGTTGCATGACACTGCAGATGTTTTTCAAGCACGTTAACTTCAGACATTTATTTTGCGCAGTCGGTAGGATTGCAAAAACAATCGCCACTATACGAATTATCAACGTTTCAACGATTTTATTTTGCAATCGAACAAGTTAATCACCGCTAAGTGAATTTACAAAATAATAAATTGAAGTCAATCAGCTGATCACCACCATATGAATCAATTAATTGCAACTAACGTCTACAGCTAAGAAATCAGTTTTTGTACAACAACCCCGAGTCCAGCACGAGAATCGTAACGAAGGTTCCAGACCAGAAGAAGCAGTTCAAAAAGCCAAGCAGAGTACGAGCCCTAGTAAGCAGCCGCCGAACGAGTAACTCAACGTCAACATCCTAAAGCCAGTGCAAAGCATCGTGATCACAATAATTTTATCAAGTGCATCTACCCGTACTCTAATCCTCTGGACAAAGCTACAGAAAAATACGTGATATAATAAGTGTAATCTGGACACACCGACGAATTTAATATAATTATATTCAGCCTAGTTTCATGTTTATTAAATAAATACATTATTCTTGTCTTAATTTCTGTTTTATTTTGTATGTGTTTTGAGAGCTATGTTCTCTAATATTAAAACCATGTATTTAGGAAACAGATTTGTTTTAGACATCAATAAGCATAAACATTTAATTTATAATTCTCTGTTTCGATGTTTTTCCAACATTATTCATCGAAGTAATAATGATTAATGGCAAGTTGCACAGCCAAAAGTTGAATTTATAAGTATTGGACTAAATAAATACAAGCAAAGTGAAGTTACTTGTCATATGGCATCATTTTCAATTACTAAGCATGTCTATAAAGTATTAGTTTTCAAAACTTGATTCTTTCAGATATTAAATGTCAAAAATAAAATCTGATTACTAATTCTAATACTAATACTAAACAACAACATTTACTTGAAGTATTTTTACCTAAAATAATTTGGGAACTTTTGCGCAAGGAAAAATTATTTTCCCATGTTAATCGCCTATGGCGAGTTTTACAATTAACACACTGTATTTATATATATAAATAAATATATATATATATATATATATATATATATATATATATATATATATATATATATATATATAGATATATATATATATATATATATATATACATATATATAAATTTAATTGATAGCGCTGTTGGCTCTCGTTGAAACATGTTGAATAAAATAATAATGAAACACTTGTTGAGTTTCAATAGGTATATTTAAAATATTTATACGTATTTCGGCTTATAAGGCCATCATCAGAATATGAATTCATATTCTGATGATGGCCTTATAAGCCGAAATACGTATAAATATTTTAAATATACCTATTGAAACTCAACAAGTGTTTTATTATTATTTTATACATATATATATTGAAATGCGTCGCATATTAGTAATAGTAATCGCGGTTATAAAAGTAAACAATAACATATACGTATTTAAGTAATATAGGGACAGTAATAGTAAAGGAACACAGGAACATGTATTTCGGGTATTTATCAAAACGTGTATGTAGTATAATAATAGTTTAATGTAAGTAGTATTTATGTTGAAGAGGTCCTTTCAATTCAAAGGTTTGGTGCAGTCTGATCTCATATACTATTAAAGATGAACAAGATAGGTGTGTAATAGCGCCGCTGCTAAATTTTTATGTTAGCGGTTCGACCGAGCGGGGTCGTGGCGTTTACAACAATTAAAATTAAATATAATACAAATATTCTGTCGCTCTGAGATTTATTTGAATGATGTACAACTCTTGGATGCTAAATTCTGATTGGTCTTACTAACTATTACAAAAAATGATCTTATAACTAACTTAAATGCTATTGGTTAGAAGGTCTCCCTTAAATATTTGGTTTGACCAATGGTAAGTTGGTTAAAGAGAAAACTGACCTATTTAAAAAGGTAGTGAAATTCTTTGAATGGCAACAATTGGCCGGAAAAAACATATTTACGCGGTACCAAATATTATTTGGGTCGTTCTTTATGAGGAGAAGAAAAAACATATCTTAAAGTGGTTTACAATAGTTGCTGACCTTGCGGAAAATAAACCATAACCATAACTAATAGGCGAAGGTTGACGGTCGATGTATTTATGGTTGGTAACTATATAACACCTCTCCCCTTATTTTAGAGATTTTACTAAGCTAAAAATCTCTTCTCCTCAACTATTAGACATAAACAAAAATTATATATAAACTTAATAATAATTATTGAAAAATAATAATAATTGTATTGTTGGGATTCCCGCCCGAGTAACGGTAAGCGCTCTCGGCTCAAGCAGCAACCCTGACGCCCCCACCTCTTGCGCCAGGGAAAAGGCTGGCCAATGGCAGCGGATCTCACTCCCACCTAAGTTCTGCGACTCACCCCAGTTCGGATATAAAAGGGCCACCCGCACCCCAAGAAGATAGTCACACCGCAGTCAACTAGCCGAATAGGTCAGTTGACCCGCTCCGCACTCAACATCAAACCAACCACGCTGCCGAACCAACGAGACAACACGCCGCAACCGCAAGCACCCACAGGTAATGAACATCACCAAGACGTCGCCAGTCAAGAGAGGGCTCGGCACGGCCAGGATCCGTCGCCAGGCGCTACGGTACGCCGCTCAAGCTCCAAGCAGCATCCGCGCCGTGTCTCCGCTACCGGAGTCCCCGCCGAAGAAATCTCGACGAGCAGACCCGGTGACCCAGCAAGCTCTGCGGCACGCCGCTTAAGCAACACACTCCGTGAGGGCAGTGTCACCTCTCGCACCAACGCCGACCAAGAGACGTCCCCTGGCGAAGCCACGAATTCCGTCCGCCGCGACAAAACGGCCACGCTCAGTGTCGCCGCGGAAGCCGCTGCCTAAACGACAGCAACCGAGCACCCGCCGCCACACAACTCACGTACCACGCCGGTACCACCTGCAGACGTGCAGTCCTCCAACGTCCCGCTACCACACTGTCAACAGGAGCCGGGTGCAGCCCCGCGATCCGAGGCTGCGTTTGGTGCGCCAAGCATACCAGCAGTGCGGCTACCTCCTGGGCACCCTCCTACGTTAGGACGACAGACATTGTGAACCCCGTGCGTCGTCAGACTTTGTGAGCCCCGTGCGTCGTCAGACATTGTGAACCCCTATGAGACATTGAGACAGAATTCACGCCTCTGCGCGCTTGTGCTGCCTGGTCGCAAAGTTAAAATAGTCGGCCATCGCGAGATACGCCCGACAGTATAATAATAATAATAAATGTATGGTATGACATAGCAAAATATAAATATATATATATATATATATATATATATATATATATATATATATATAAATATATATATATATATATATATATATATATATATATATATATATATTTATATATATATATATATATATATATATATATATATATATATATATATATATATATATATATATATATATATATATATATGAAATTACATTATAATACATTTTCTATTACTTGATGGACCGTCTCGTACTAACGTGGCCAAATGGCCTTGTCATCAACTGTACACAAGCATTGTCATCCTCATCTTCCGTTGTGTTTGCCACTGCATAAGTTTGCCCACTGTTTCTTCTATATTTATGGTTGGTAACTATATAACAGGTGCATACGTGGTTGGAATATATTGCACGTGCATAAAAATTATCACTCAGAATTTTCGAGTTCTCAGGGATTCGACTCTCATCGGTAAGATAATCTTAAAACAATTCATAAAATTTCGTAATTGATATGAACCACGAAAAATCCGAGTTTATGGAATGAAAGAGCAACTAAATACTAAGTCAGCAAAAAATATAAAATAGTTGATTTTAAAAGTGAAAATTTTTAGGACATAACACCACCCTCCTAGGAAAAAGGGTTGATATTATTAGTTAATTTGTGTATCAACGCTTAAGATAGTTGACGAGTGCTTAAATTTTAACGTTTTGACGCGGTTATTAGATCGGTATCTAATTTTGATAAACGCGAAAGCTCGATAACACCTTGAGGGTTTACAATTGGTTAGGATATTTTCTTACGTTTTTCTATAGTTGACAAAATTTGCATAAACACTAAATATATACATATTATAATAAATGCTGTAGTTATGAATATAAAACAAATTATTATTAGAAGATACATTAGTCTCTAAATGAGCCTTTGTAGCATCATTTAGTTTTTTTAATTCTTTGACATTTTCACCAATTGAATTTAGGTAATGGAAATCATTTATAATTAAACTCTGTGTAGAAGCTTTTTTGCTAGCATTCAAAAAGAATGATAATTTTTCCATTGATTGAATTGTTGGCATATGAGTAATATTTAGTACAGGTACAAAATCTATATTAACTGACGAAACATAATTAATGCCAGTTCTGGAGTTATTTCTTTACAATTTTGTATCATAGAAAATAATCCATTATCTGATAATGTTTATTCAGATTTGTTGAAGTTTTTACATTTTAAAATTACATGCTCTGGTTTTATTAAAACATTTAACCAATCATTTGGTCTAAATAGTGGATGCTACAAATTCTAATAAAGATTAACAATTCGTTTATTACATGTTTCTAAATTTGTGTTATCTCGATAAAACTATTCATTTCGCAACTTTGCGACACAGATGTTGAATTAGATAGAATACAGATTTCATGGACAAATTCTAAAATTTGGTGTAAATTTACATGATCTGCTTGCATTCAGATATATTTGAAAATCTTTGTTTATTTTCTTTTATCAATATAAATTTATTACTATTTGCAATAAACATATGTAATATTAGCTATGTGAATAGGTAAAGGTATTATATAGAATGCATTGAATGTGCGATTATTTACCAAAGGTATTTCTAAGATATAAATTAATTTGTTATTGTTTAAATAAACATTAATATTTACAAAATTCAATAATATCATATAAATGACCTCCTGTGGGTAGTTCACAACCTATAAATAAATAAGTTTTTAATTCGTTTGACTATTCCACTCACCTGTAATCTGTCAAAAGTAGACCAATAAGAATGAGGATTCTGAATTTTACAACCAATCAAAATAAATTGTAGTGCATATTTTGTACTAGTAACGTTGTGTGTCGACAATTCAGTACTAGTTCTTTTAAGTGAATATTTTAAACAAATGAAATGACAATATACGTACAAAAAAACACTTTTGATATTGAATATTTGCAAATAACAGTAACTGTTTTTCAGGTTGCTATGGTTATGAAAACATAACACAATAGTATTGCTATTTTTAAATATTTTAAATTAAAAAATAGATTTGTTTCATTGAAAATTCCCTCGAATATGATTCGTAATCAAAGTTAAGTAGATTATTTTTGATGGTGTATTACTCATGTCTCTTGTGCTTTCGAATATTACGAGTGCGCAGCACGCGCACTCGTAATATTCATTCTAAAGCACAAGAGACATTCGTAATACACCATCACAAATAATCGACATAACTTTGACTACTTATTGTATTACATAACTCAGGTGATAAAATGCGTGCATGAACAATTCCTAGTTTTGAAAATAACATGTCATCAACTAATGTTTAAGCTTCGATTTCAACGTCTTGAAGTAAATAGTTAAATGAGGCAATATTTGGAACTACAACATATCGTTCCTTTTTAATGATATCATCGGTTTGTAAATTTTGTATTACCGTTTGTAATTTCTTCATATCTCGTATTAAAAGTTGTTTATTTCTATTTGAATTATTTACTGGATTGTTAACAGAAATTATAGAAGACTTAACAATTTAAATTTGTTCTTTAGCTTAGTGACAAAAGATTTTCTTAATTTTCTGTAAAGAGATCAATTATGTATGAATAATATTTTTCATCATCGGAATTTTAGGTTCCAAATAACGTTTTAGAAAATTTTCCCACTATATTGAGTAATCCTCGTTTTTCTCTATTAGGTTTTTCTTCACCAATTAGCCCGATTAAGTCATTTCGTTAATTTTTTATTCGTGTTAAAGATGGTTTTGTCAAGTCAAATACATTTTTACATAGTTGCATTACAGGGTCATGTTTCACAATGTCGCATGTTTTTACAACTTGCTCGTAATACAGATTGATAGGTTTTATCTATGCTACTATTTCAATTTTCATATAGGGCCAGGTATATTGTTTCCTAACGCGATTCTACATTCTGTTTGATCCGATATGACTACAGATTGTTGTATTATGATTATGATAAAATAATATTTCTTTTATCTTCTCGCTGAGGTTATTTTATTCATGAAATATTAATTTCATATCCGTATCTTCTAAGATAACTTTTATTAGAGGTTTAATCTCTTGCCAATTCAAATTATCAATTCCACAACCGAGTTTTGGAATATGTAATTCAGAAATATATTGCAAGTTGCAAAATAATTTTAGAGTTTTAATTGCGGAGGCAAATGATTCTAATGTTGACTGTTGAAAATGATTATCTTTTGTTATCAAGAATAAAAAGTGAAAGTCATCATTTGTAATGCTAACAATCTCATAGTTAGGGTTGGCTTTAAAATTTTTTTTTAATGTTTTGTTTGATGTCCGGATATCGTCTAACAGTCTCTAGAGCTAAACAAGCTTACATTTTTGCATCGTGAGAAATAGATTGAATAAGGTTAGATCCTTTAGAACTATCAAAAATTTTAGGTCTTCCGTTTTTGTTTCGATTTTATACTTTCTACTCAAGACATTAATATTTATTTACCCGATTTATGTACTATCTCATAATCACATTCCTCTAATTTAATCCGCCATCTTATTAATCGTGAACCCGAGTCCTCTAAATTAAAAATTCAAGTTAAGGGTTGTAACGATTTTCGCGAGCGAGAAGCCGACAGAACGAAATGCTCGACTAGCTCTCAGACCGGAATCGGGAGTGGAGATAAGAGCTGCAGCAGCTAGGTGAATTAAACTCAAAATTTTGACCGTTTATTACACCAGAATAGATTGAACTTAAATGGGCGTTTGACGCCAATACACGCTAATGCTAATAGTAAAGTTAGAAGGAAAGTAAATGGAGTGATGGCAAAGTTAGATGATCGTGGCTATACTTATCCATCGTCCAGGATATTTATTTAGGGCGCCAGCCCGGTATTCTCGGACGTCCTGGAGGCGGCAAAGAGATGTTGGTGGCTGCGCTCGGCTCTGGTGCTCTCCTAGGATTCCCGTACCGAGGTTATGACTTCTCGCACGTTATTTAGAAAATAACGTCGGAATCAAATGAAATCCTCTCCTAGGGTTCCCGTACCGAGGTCATGACTTCTTGCACGTTATTTAGGTAATAACGTCGGAATCAAATGCCTTAAAACAGCTGGAAAGTATTATGTACGGGGTAGAGATGCGCAGGAGTTTATAGCCACGCTATTTCCGAATTTTAACAAAGATTAAACTAACGATAACAAGCAAATAAAGGGGCTTGAATACTGAACTGTGACGCTACAAAAAAAAGAGGAATTATAGAGACTACAATTATAAAAGGGTGAAGTGATAAACAGAGTTACGTTACGTAATAAATTGCAAAATTGAAGAACCGGTGGATAACACTAGTACGGTTCTGACTATGCCAGACAACTCAAAAATGGGGAGTTGAATAAATAATACTGAACTACAGATGGGAAACTGACAAAATTGATGGGCACGTGTGCCTAAAGAAATACTCCGGAACCACGTGGTAAGTTGGGTTCCGGCAGACAAAAAAAAATCAATATATATGAGCAAGTAACCAAGTATACTTAACTCAAATCGTTGCTTCTGTCGGAGGCCCAGCTACGGAAATAAAGTACTAACTGTAAAATTGCACGTGGTGAAAAAACTGATTTAGAACGAGACGAGAACGGTAACACATCCACCTTACTCGCTGGTCAGCCGACAAGAGAGCGATATTCCGTATTATTTTGTGAAACGACAAGTTATTCCAGCATTTGCCGGATTAATTAATTCCGCTCGAGGTGCGCGCAATGCTGAGCGGCGAGGGACGCCAAGCGTTTTGTGGTAAAACCGCTAGATGACACGATTACTTCGAAATTGTGACAACTAGGCTCTTAAAATAGCGACAGCGTTACAGGGTATATGATCGGTTTCTATTAAAAATTTACGTCGATATAAATAATAGCAAAAGTGGTTAATTGCCCAGACAATAGCTGGGAGCTCTCTTTCACTACGACTTTAATTTGTTTCCGCCATATTAAGGGTTCTACTTGCGTAAGATATGGGTAAATTCTGAACGATTTTGCTTTGTGATAAAATAGCACCAATTGCTTTCCTTGACGCATCTGTTGTTACTATATGTGGCTGGGTGAAAGCTGGATATTGCAAAAGGGATGTGTTTGTTAATTTTTCTTTCAATGTATGAAATGGTTCTTGATGTAACGCATTCCAACTTATCCATTTATCTTTTCTCAAAAGATCTGTGAGGAGCTTAGATATTTCGCTAAAATTATTAATTATTTTCCGATAATATCCGCAAAGTCCCAAAAAGGGTTTTATTTGGGTAGGAGATTCAGGAATCTAAAAATCAAGGACAGCTTGGAATTTTGAAGGATCAGGTTTTATTCCTGATTCTGTGATAAGGTGGCCCAAATAATTTACTTCCTTGTGCAAAAATTGGCATGTATCCATTTGCAATTTTAGATTGGTTCTATTAATGCAATAAATACGTCCCGTAAATTTTTATTGTGATCTTTTAAATTGGAACCATAAACGACAATATCGTCAAGATAGACGAAACATTTTGGGCCTTGTAATCCCGTTAATGCTGTATTCATCTACCGTTTAAAAGTGCTAGGGGCTCCTTTCAACCCAAAGAGCGTTCGCAAAAATTCATAGTGTTCCGGGAACGTAAAAAATACAGTTTTTTGTTGGTCATTAGGTGACATTCTAACCTGATGATATCCCGAAGCTAAATCGAGTGTCGTAAAATAATAGGAGTTTCCGCGTTGGTCTAGGATTTCGTAAATATTAGGAATTAGGAATGAAGTGCCAATTGTTATATCGTTCAATTTTCGAAAATCAACTATAACACGATGTTTTCTTTTTCAAAGCGTATCAATATTTTTAGGAATAACCAAAAGTGGTGCTTATAAGGAGCTGTACTTTTATTAATTAATTCGTCGTTTTCCGTTTGATTAATTTGGTTTTGTATTTCAACCCTTTGTGATTCTGGTAGACGGTAAGGTCTAATATTTATTGGAGCTTTATTTTTGAGGGTATTTATTTCATGTTGCAAGACATCTGTGCAAGTCAATGTTTCACCCGGAAAATGAAATATTTTAGAATATTCTTTACACATATTTAATATAGATTATTTTTCTTCAATATTCATATGACAGTAGTGTATAATTGGCGGTTCTAACTCAAAAAAACCTGAACGTACCCCGTTTTTTGCTAGAAATACCGAGAAAATGCCCATAAAAGAGTACTTTTGCCCTATTTTTACGGTTTTTCGCCAGAAAAACCATGAAAATGCCCATAAATGAGTACTTTTGCCCTATTTTTAGTAAAATGTACAAAAAGTGTAAATTGACAAACCTGAACGTATAGACAAATTTTTTCCCTAATAAATGGAGAATAAAAACGAATTAGCGAGTATGCTAAATAGTAGTAATTCACAATTTAGAAAATTGTCAGAGTTGGAGAATAAAACGTATAAAATCGAATATTTTGAGCTTATATGGTGAGCAAATAATAGTTGGTATAGAGAATTTTAAAGTATCATTACCTGAACGGTATAATAGATTTATACCAAGTATTGAAGAGTTGAACAATAATCCTCCTAGTTTAAAATATAACGGTAGGAAAAAATTAGGTACTAGAGAGATGCATGATATAGAATTTGTTTAAACGAATAGTTAAAAATATAAAAAAAAAAATAAATAAATAAGTAAAAAATAAAAAAATAAATATTGAATAAATAAAGTACATAAAACATAAATAAAGTACATAAAACATAAATAAAGTACATAAAACATAAATAAAGTACATAAAACATAAACTAGACATAAATAAAGTACATAAAACATAAACTAGACATCAATAAAGTACATAAAACATAAACTAGATATAAATAAAGTACATAAAACATAAACTAGACATAAATAAAGTACATAAAACATAAACATAAAACATGAATCATAAATTAATATAATTTTTTCTTAAATAAATGTATGATAAGAGCTATGAGAAGTTAGTAAAACAATTTAATATCTCTAAGAAAAAAACAATAGGTGCTTTAAAATTATATAATCAAAGTGAGTTTGATAAAATTGAAGCTTTAGAGAAACATATAAACCTATAATTAAAGTTTTGAATAAATAAGAAAAAGCCATAAAAGAAACAACAGATGCTATTACTGATGCAAGTATATCAAGAAATGCAATGGTACACTGGCGAAATCCTGTAGCATCATCAACTTTAAATGATTCATATGAAGGCGATGAAGAAACAATAGTACCAATGCCAAAACAAAGAGTAGTTCTACCAGGTGAAATGGCTGTTGTTAATTCCATAGAAGATGAATATTTAAATCGACAACTAGATGAGAGAAACACAACTTACGGAATTAGTCATAAAACTGAACATGGTTATAGAATGGGGCAAAAGATGAATAAAACGAGAGATTTGTTATTTAATGGTTATAAAATAGATTTCGATGAAGATCATATTATATTATACAACAACACTGAACAACAAAATAAGAAATATCCAAAAAATGAGAATATATTGACTTTCTTAACATTGAAACAACCACCTTACGAAGATTGGAATAAATTTAAAAAAGCACATGTTGCTGACTATACAATTTATAGAGAAATTTTATTTCTGACAAGGGCATTGCATATGTATGATCAACCTACATGTCAGATAAGGTCTAGTTCAGATAAATATAAACAACTAATATCACCTTTGTGGCAAAATTATAATAACTTTAGAGGTTTACCTATATATACATCGTCACCAAAGATCAAGCAACAAGCTGAATTTGATAAAAATAGACCTATACCATTAACGTCATCTGGGAAAGGTTTATTTAAAAAATATAATACAAAAGAAAATGAATATGTTTATTGGGATGATCCTAACGAATTACAAGATCGCTTAGATTATCTAAAAGCGGAAAAACTAGCTGGTAACGATAACGTTCAAAATGAAATAATAAATATAGAGGAGAAATTACATGAGAGGTATGGTAGCGGTATTAATTTTTTTACTCTTAAATGGTACTAAATAAATTTGGAGATAGTGATGAATATATAGAAAATAATAATGGTAAAGGTGTTCCTGGAATAGGGTTTAAGTTAACAGATGATGGTCATTATGATATACAAAACAAGAAATTATGTAATGTGGGAATGTCTGAAAATGTGAAAGATGCAAGTAAAAAATATTATGTTGACCAATTAGTATTAGATAGTATGATAAAAATTGAAACTGACATACAAATTAAAACATATGATATGGTTAAATTAATTAATGAAAATATGAAGTCTTTGATAAATCAGAGACTTACCACTATTTTTAGAGAATTGGATAATCATATTAAAAATCAATTTAAACGGCTGTCAATACCAATTCAATTGCGATATAACAAATTTGATGAAGACGGTTTCTATATACGGGAATATAGTATATCTAATGATACTATTTATCGTCTACCATTTAACATAAAAATTGAAAAGTTAACAATATTCCCAGAAGGTGCATGCAGTGAAATACATGTTAATGATAGAGTATTTAAAACATTACCAGATGGCTTCGAGTTGAAAAAAGTGAAAAACTTAGATTTAAACGATTTATAAGTACTGATAATGTTTCATGGGCCAATATAAGTGTTGAATTAATTATTACGCATCAGTAGATTTCTTATGTAATAAGTGAGTGAGTATTGTGTTAAATGTAAGACAAAGACAGGTACTAAGAATGTGACTAGAACAACATCTAAAAAAGGTCAGCCAATGTTAACAGGGGAATGTGTAGTTTGTAATACAAATAAATGTTCATTTATAAAAACAAAATAGGTGATGGTATTAAAGAAGATATCGCGGATGAAATACATAAACCATTAAGGCGGAATTTTCAGAGACGTAAAGTTTTAACCATAGCAATTGATGATTTATGGCAGGCTGATTTAGGTGAAATGATTACAAATCAGGATAAAGGATATAAACATATTTTGACAGTAATTGATGTATTTTCTAAATTTGCATGGGCTATTCCAATTAAAAATAAAATTGGAGAAAGTGTATCTACAGCGCTTAAATCGATTATAACTAACCGCAGTCCAACACATCTACAAACTGACCGTGGACTTGAATTTTATAATAAAATCTTTCAGCAATTAATGTATGACAATAAAATTAATCATTATTGAACATACTCTGAAGTAAAAGCATCTGTTGCTGAACGATTTAACAGGATACTTATAGAAAAAATGTGGAATCGCTTCACTGTAAACGGTAATTACAAATGGTTCGATTTGCTACCTCAATTAGTAGAAGAATATAACAATACTATACATAGCACAATTAATATGACACCTGTACAAAGTTCAATGAAAGAAAATGAGAAATCTTTAAAAAAAATTTATGCTCAAACATTACCTACTAAACCTCCCAAGTTTAAAATAAATGACAAAGTCAGAATATCAAGGTATAAAACTATTTTTGCGAAAGGTTATACACCAAATTGGTCGAATGAAATATTTACCGTTTGTAAAATAATATATTCTGACCCTATTACATATCATATTAAGGACTATAAAAATAAATTAATAGAAGGTTGTTTCTATGAACAAGAAATGTGTAAAACAAAGTACCTGAATGTTTTCCTAGTAGGGAAAGTAATAAGACGTAAAGGTAATAAAGTGTTTGTTAAATGGTTAGGTTTTGATAACACTCATAATACATGGATAGAGAAAGATGCTGTAATAAATTAACAAATTTATTTTGTTATAAATGGATGGTCCAGATTATTTTATATGTAGAGAATGTTTAGAGTGTGCATTTAGAAGAAATGATAAAATACCTTCTTGTGACAATTGTGGGTTCTATATAATAACTAAATCAAATAAAAATTATTTTACAAAGCTATGTAATAAAATCAAATATTTCATAAAATTACTACGTGAACATAAAGAGACGGTTAATCCAAATCACAATGTATATGGTTTTAATGCAAATGATCAACAAATGTTAGTTGAAAAATATACATATTTTCTTTCTTATATGTATAAGTCAGTTCCAGATAGATCTATAAGTCATAAATATTATATTTGTAAATTATTGGACGAACCGCTCACACAACATAGAAAACTTGAATATGACCTTTTATGGAAAGACTTTCTAGATTATTACGCTAATAGAGAATTAAGGGAAGCAATAAATATTGATGATTATATTGTTAAAGAAGATCTAAGAAAAGTAAAATTAAAGACTTTAACTAATACGGAATTTTTTTATTAATAAATGACAAAAATTTGTAGTGTTTGCAATATTAGTAAAGACGTTAATTATTTTCATAAAAATAAAGAGGAATATAATGCAAGATGCAAAACATGTATGAGTAATTATTATGTCACAAATAAAAATAAACTTAGAGAAAAGGTGGAATGTGAATGTGGAAGATTTGTTGTAAAATCATATCATCGTAGTCACAAGTCTAAAAATATACATTTACGAAATTATTAACAAATTTGTTTTGTTATAAATGGAGATCAACACAATTAATGAATTACGACAGATGTGTAAACAAAATGGTATTAAAGGTTATTATAGAATGAATAAACCTGAATTTATATTTCATTTAAATAGATTCCCGTTTGAAGATGATTTATATAGTGCACCTAAGCCTATCAGAATTGCAAAAGTAAAATGTGAAGGTTGTAGTACATATTATGATCCAGAAAAACGTGCAGAACATTTAAGAAGTAATAAGCATTTACTTAAACAAAATTGTAGAATTGTAGAGGTTGAAACTGCATTTCAAAATAGGTTGGCTACATATCATATAAATAATAATACTAACATAAGAGACCCTTTAATATTTCTGGCCTCTATTAAATATACTTTATTAAATAAAATACAAGAAAAGTTGGTTGATAATAATCTTAAGGTAAACTTGAAATTATTTTGTAATTATAAGCAGCTTGACATTGAATCTGAAATTATTGAAGAACAAAATTTTAAAACACGCAATGTAGCCATTTTTGATAGTACAGACCTAGAAGAATACTATGCTGAAGCAGAAGAAAAATTACTTGCTGAAGTGGAGGAATTTGAAAGAAAGGGATCCGGTTGGGTTTTATATAATGTAAATTCTATAGAGCTGCGAATTAATACCTATGTTCCATTACGTGGATCTTCTTATGTGGCACTACCAAAATGGATACAAGACAAGAAAGCAGTTGTAAATGTGGAAAATAACGACGACAAGTGTTTTATGTGGTCATTATTATCATTCTTACATCCATTAGATATAAATACTTGTAGATTAACAAACTATAATAAATATATAGATCAAGTTGAAACAATGTTTAATGGTATTCGATTTTCTATGGCACTGAAAGATATTAGTAAATTTGAAAGGCAAAGTAATATCTCTGTAAATGTATATTATTTTGATGAGCAAGAAATATCAACATATAAATTTGTTGTATATAAAGGACGATAAAAATAGTCACTATTGCTGGATAAAAAGTATGTCACGATTATTGGGATCTCAATTATCTAAGCATGAAAGTTCAAAGTATCTCTGTGATCAATGTTTATTATTTTTACAAAGTTGATTGTAAAACCAAAGATTCATTAAAAGTAATTATGCCAAGTGAAACTGAGAAAATCCAGTTTAAAAATTATAGAAATACAATGAAAGTTCCATTTGTTATATATGCAGACTTTGAATGTCTAACAAAAAAAATTCAAACATGTGCACCATCAAATAACAAATCATACACACATAGATACCAAAAACATGAACCTTCAGGTTTTTGTTATTATATATAATACATACATAAAGAATATAAGCCGCCTGTTGTATATAGAGGTCCTAATGCCGCAAAAGTATTTATGGATAGAATTAGACAAGAAGTAGAAGAAATTGGTAACTATTATGATGAAATTGAGGAAATGTTACCTCTTACCAATACAGAAATAGAACAATATAATACTAATAATAATTGTACTTTATGTGGGTGTAGGTATACAGAAGAAGATAAAAAAGTACGCCATCATGATCATTTGACTGGAAAATATATAGCACCTCTTTGTAATACTTGTAATTTAAAATGCCAAACTCCTAAATTTGTGCCAGTATTTTTCCATAACTTCTCCGGTTACGATTCGCATTTATTTATCAAAGAACTTGCTTATGATGACTAAGAAATAGATTTAATCCCATGTAATGAAGAACGGTATATAAGTTATATTAAGCATACAGTTGATCTACAAATTAGATTTGTGGATTCATTTAAATTTATGTCGAGTAGTTTGGAAAATCTTGCAATGAATTTAAAAAAAGAACAAAAAACATCATTGACTAAATACTTTAAAGAAGATGAGGTTGACTATGTAACTAAGAAACTAGCATATTGCTATGATTACATGGATTCATGGTCAAGATTTACAGAGACCTAAATCGGAATTTTATAGCGAACTACGTTTAGTTCGCTATAAAATTCCATTCAAACATAAGTGATACAGACTATGAACATGTATTAAATGTATGGAATAAATTTAATATGCAAAATCTAGGAGACCTTCATGACTTGTATGTGAAAACAGATGTATTATTGTTGGCGGATATGTTTGAGAATTTCAGATTAATATGCTACAATTTATACAAATTAGACACAGCATGGTACTTTACAACACCTGGACTAACATGGGATGCAATGTTAAAATATACAAAACATGCATCAGACTTAATATCTGACTATGATATGATTTTAATGATTGAAAAAGGTATTAGAGGAGGAATAGCACAGTGTTGTAAGCGGTATGTAAAGGCAAATAATAAATACATGGAAGATTATGACTCCGCAAAATCATCTAATTATTTAATGTACTTAGATGCCAATAATTTATATGGTTGGGCAATGTCGCAGAAGATGCCATATGCAGGTTTTGAATGGGCCAGTAAAAGTATTAACTTAAATCTAGCGGATGATGCAAATGAAGGATATATTGCTGAAGTTGATTTAGAATATCCCATGGAGTTACATGATTTACATAAAGATTTACCACTGGCACCCGAATCAAAAAATCCACCAGGATCTAATCAATGTAAATTACTAACTACATTGGATAACAAAAAAAGATATGTTTTACATTATAGAAGCTTGAAACAATGTCTATCAAAGGGAATGGTATTAAAACAGGTACACATAGTAATAAGCTTTAGACAATCTTATTGGTTAAAGAATTATATAGACTTGAATACGGAAATGAGAAGGAAAGCAAGTAGTGAATTCGAAAAGGACTTTTATAAATTAATGAATAACAGCATATTTAAGAAAACATTAGAAAATATGTAAACATAATACTATGTCCAAATGCTAAAAAAAAGTGAAAAGCTTATAAGCAAACCAAACTTTAAACATAGAAACATCTTTACTGAAAATCTTGTGGCCATACATATGAATAAAACTAAAATAACATTCAACAAACCAATTTACATTGGTTTGTCTATATTAGACATATCAAAAGACTTAATGTATGATTTCCATTATAATGTTATGAAACAAAAATATATAGAGTTACTCTATCAAGATACGGATTCATATATTTATAATATTATCACGGATGACTTTTATGAAGACATGAAACATATGATAGATCACTTTAATACATCCGACTATCCTGTTGATAATAAATATAACATACCCATAGTGAAAAAAAGGTACTTGGAAAAATGAAAGATGTAAATATGGGCTCTCCAATGACAGAATTTGTTGGCTTAAAGGCAAAAATGTATGCGTTTGATGTATTAGGTAAAACAGTTCAAAAGAAGGCAAAAGGTACCAAGAAAAATGTAGTTAAGAATAATATTACTATTGACGATTATAAAAACTGTTTATTTAATAGCGAGAAGATATCCAGAACAATGAATACTATTAGAAGTGTAAAGCATGAAATTTATTCCATCAATCAAAATATAATCGCTCTGAATCCTGACGATAGTAAAAGATATATACTAGAAAATGGGTTTGACACATAACTATGGGGTCACTATTCTATTAATAAAAATTAACGGTAGATATATTAATATTTAAATATAAAATATAAAAATAAATTGTAGATATTTAAATTAAAATAAAGATATAAAATATAATTGTAGATATTTAAATTAAAATATTTAAATAGATATATAAAAAATAAATAGATATTTAAATTAAAATATTTAAATAATAAAAATAATTTTAGATATTTAAATTAAAATATTTAAATAAAATTAATGTAGTTAAGATAAAATGTTCTCATTAAAGCGACGGCTATATTTACCATTTGCCATATCTTTCTCCATATTTATGGCTAGAAAATCATATTTCTTTTTCCAACAAAAATTACAAAGATCTCTCAACTTCTTTATACTCATATCCGTGCCAGCGAAATCATTATATGCATGTTTTAAATTAGTACTATCAGTAAAGTGGCAAAGTATAATATAGTTTGCATTATCTCTGACCATCTGTTTCGGTATGCGGCTTAATGTTTGACATGTGCATATACAACAAAGACCATAATGTCTACCTCTACTAAAGTAATCTTCAAGTATTTTTATTTTCGTGTATCAATATCATCAAATATTGCTATTGAATTAGGTTTTACATTTTCTACAGGTATAACGTCTTCAACATTTTCAAATTTGTAAAATCCTATACGATTTTTCAAATGATTATTCATTTCATTTACAAACTCTTCAAGATATTTGTATTTTAGTTGATGTAATGATTTTGAATAAACATATATATTTTGATATATTAAACCGTTATGCGTATCTGTTAACAATTGTAAAAAAATGTTTGTTTTACCACAATTTGATGGTCCACATATTATACATCTTATAGTGTTGGGGAAATATTTATATCTATTTTGTTGCTCTTCTTCTATAGTTATATTCTCTAGACCTTTTCCTACTTTTTTAATTTTAAACTCCATTTATAAGCGATTAAAACTCTTTTACTACCGTGTTTATCAAGCTACTATATTTTATATTTGCATCACTAACTATCAGACAGTGTACAATAGTATTTTCTGGAAACTTTTTATTAAACTGAAAGTCAATCTTTACATCTGTAATTGATTCCTTAATGGTCTCGTTTTGATATAAACAATCTATAACAAATATTGGATAGTTTTTATTAAACTCATATTTAGAAACAATAGGTGCATTAATATGTTTGTTATCAAGGAAATATGTCTTTTGAAAGTTTTTAAACATTGTGTATACACTACTATAGTAATTGTGGTCAGTATCTAACATTAAGTTTTCCTGTGGATAGCCATCGTTGTTTAATAATACTTTTATATTATGCAGGTCAATAAAATCAAATTTTGAATTATCTACAGTTATATCTGTATCACGATTTTTAGAAAACGCTATGATAAAATATTTTGTACGTTTTGCTAGGGTTGCTACTCGCCATGTATATTTCATCACATCTTTAGGAATTGTAGGATTACATTTATAAGTCCATGAATTATAATTTATTATTTGCTGTTTGTTTGAAGCTATAAGATTACTAATTTCTATTTGTTTTTCCAATGTGGGAATTACTAGTTGCATACTCCAATATACTTCTGAAATATTAATTTGCAAATTGTCTTTTAATGCCACAGGTGCTTGTAAACAATTTGAATCATCGGTTGCTCTAAGTAGTTGTAGTTCCTGACTGACACGTAAAATAGCTTTATTATATTTTTCAAATATACCGAAAATATTTTTTAGTGGTACAGTAATGGAAAAATATCCCTTTTCATCTAAAACATTCTCAGTGCCCCAGCCATCAAACATGTCTTGTTTATTAAAAGTAGTTAAACCTTTAATTGTTGTTGTATAACCTGGAGCAATAAATACTTCTACTTCCTTACTGGATATTAAATATTTTATTTGTGAATAGAGATGCATTATACCATTTTGAACAAATTGAATCGTCTTATAATTAGCAGATGTCAGTGGGGTACCTTTGCCTATAATCTGACCGGCTATTACAAGATTACTGTTTGCAGTGTCATAAATAACATCCTGATTGGGTACTTTAATCTCTGTAAATGTATTTGGCGTATTTATTCTACCTACTATCATAGGTAAATATTTTATATATTGGTAACGCTGGATAGGTGGTTTATGTACTCGTTCATTAATAGAATAATCAAATATTGCTGTATCCAGTTATATAGAAAAAAATATTACGTTTTGCTTATATGTAAAGTTATTAACAAAGGTTCAGTTCTAAAGTCTATTAAATTATCATCTTGATCTATTAGCTTTAATTCCAATTTATCTATTTTATTTAATATTAGTGGATAATATGCTAAGTTAATAGGCTGCTCAATTATATAATAACCAGGTCTTACTTTTAGAAAAAATTCATATATTGTACTAGTTTCTGTTGAGCCGATATACCATCCTTTTGTAATATTTGAACATACTTTGATAGTCTTAACAGGAAATATATCCAAAGTGTTATCAGACATGTGCAGTAAGTTTGGCTCTAGTACCCTTTTATTAAATCCCAGCAATGGTCCTATTGAGTTATATGTTGTAAAGTCGATGGTATAAATACTTTTATTCATATTTTTCATAGTATTGTCATTTGGTTTTAATGTGAAACCTATACCGATAATTTCTTCTAGTATGTCTTTCAAGTCTTTATATCTATATGTACCATCATCAATTTTAATTGTTTTACTAACACCCTCTTTAATATTAGTAAAAGTATTATTTTTTATTTTTCTGATACATTTGGAATAGTAAATGATGTTTTTAAACTTTTCAGACACAATTCATATCTACCATCTGATAAATCTAGAGGGGGGAAATAATTACTAATTAAAATAGATTGATTCAAATTTTTATAATTATCTAATGTGAGTGTACCAATTTATTATAAAAGAAATTATATATATAAATTCTATACATAACGTTCCACAATTTGTTTCACTATATGACTGTTGTCTGTCATAATTATAATATATTTCAGCCTTATGAAAATACTTTGCTAATTTTATTTTAGGGTTTACGTTTCCATAACTATCAAAATAGTAAACTTTATTATCAATTTTTATATAAGCTACCCAGTAAGTACCTGGTCCCGAATTAGAATCTAAATTAACTATACATGATTCATTCTTGTTAATTAGTTTAGGCAAAGTGTCATCCATAAATACACCTCTAAAATATGGAAGTCTTAACTCTTTAGCATATTTCAATATTTCTATATTTGACAATGGTCTCTCTGGTATCAATTTTTTTTATTTTTCCTCCACGTTTCTGTTTATTATATGCAGGATCGCCTATATACATCCCATTACCAAAAACCTTCTCGCCTACCTTTTTACCTGCTTACAACATTGCACCTGTTCCTAGAGCGGCTAATGCACCTTTAATTAATGTCATTACAGCTGGAATTGCGAATGGAAGAAAGCCGCCATTTTTTACAGCAATATCAGATAATGCAACGCCTTATTTTATACATGATCCTTTTATTATTGGTGCTGCTGGCAAAAGTATTACACCACCTTTCTTGTCTGTTAAACTATTTAATAATTGCGTTGTTGGTAAATCAATACTGCCTTTTACATTTGCTAATTGATTTACAATATCCTGTACATTGTTTGAATTAGAATTTGGTAATGCCGCCATTAACATTGTGACAGGAATAGGTATTGTTGCTGGAAGACTTTTTTTTATCTGAGATGCAGATAATTTTATAGTCGCTCCTACTCCTTCCTGTTTAGCTTTTTGAATTTTATTTAATTGATTTTTACTCAATATTTCTGCCATTTCAACTGATTTATTAGTATAAAAATTAAGACCCATTCCCATTTTACGTTTCGCTTTCATTATACTTGTAACTGATCGAGCAGCTATTTTTTCTTTAAAACTTGCATTTTTATCTAATACTCTATTCCATGCTTTATTTTCTAATATATAATCAGCTTTATTTCTGTTGTATACATCTGTATATTTAGAATTAGCTATGTCATTTTCTCGGCAAGCTTCATCTAATCCGTTAACTCCTTTATCACCTCTTGCTAATCGCTTTTCTAACTTGGTACCTGGACCACATTAATTATAACCTGGTATATGTACTTCAAGCGGTAATTTATTTATTAAACTATTTACAAATCCAGATCCTTCTTTTTTCCTCATTTATAAAGAAACATTTTCCCGTTCTAAATGGAAGATTATCTTGAAGAACGTAAATATGTTTACCGCAAATCTTATAAACATTATAGTAAAATTAATCTAGGTATGCATTTGGGCGAAGTTTTATTTACAGGCAGTAGTTTATCAGCGATAGCAATGCCCTTATTATCAGTTATCGCTGTCGGGTCACCTTTACTTATGTGTGTCGCTGAATTCTTAAATATAAAAGAAAAATGATTGAATTCAAGAAATGCTATGATTTTTATAATAATTTACAATTAACATTTAAATCTGGTGAAATATTAGAGGCTCAAATATTTATTAAGGAACGCTAGTTTATTAAAAACATTAATTACTTTTGCGTTGAGAAATATTTAAAAGAAAAAAAGTTGAACGGTTATGATACAATGTGAAGTGTTCTAGATTATTCTGTATTAGTAACAGTAGACAGTAAACAGTAAATTAAATTATTATCATCATTTGTTTGTTATATTTAATTATATTTACCTAATTTATATATTTATTTTGTTTAAACAAATTCAATATTAATTTTATAATTTTTTTATATTTTTAAACAAATTCTATATCATGCATCTCTCTAGTACCTTTTTTCTTCTTACCGTTATATTTTAAACTAGGAGGATTACGGTTCAACTCTTCAATACTTGGTATAAATCTATTATACCGTTCAGGTAATGATACTTTAAAATTCTCTATACCAACTATTATTTGCTCACCATATAAGCTCAAAATATTCGATTTTATACGTTTTATTCTCCAACTCTGACAATTTTCTAAATTCTGAATTACTACTATTTAGCATACTCGCTAATTCGTTTTTATTCTCCATTTATTAGGGAAAAAATTTGTTAATACATTCAGGTTTGTCAATTTACACTTTTTGTACATTTTACTAAAAATAGGGCAAAAGTACTCATTTTCATGGTTTTTCGCGGCAAAAGTACTCTTTTATGGGCATTTTCACGGGTTCTCTAGCGAAAAATGGGGTACGTTCAGGTTTTTTTGGGTTAGAACCGCCAATTATGCACTACTAACCATTGCTGGTGCACCATCAGTGGTTATCGCAGACAGCTTATCAAGGCATATCTATCGACTTTAAATATGTTCTAAATGTTTTATAAATATCCTCACTTGTTGTTCGTCCTTTCATGGGTAATATTTTCAGTAGATCTTCTTTTACAGTAAAGTTACTAAATACCATTCTGACCATAACTGCTAACTGTGCTGTCTGATTTATCTGTAGATTCGTCAAATTGTAGTGAGAACCAGTCACATATTTCCAAGTCACTCTTTAATTGAGTTTCGATATCCTTTGAAATGGCATGTATTCTTCTTGTGACGGTGTTAGCTGACAACTGTAAGTTTTGTATTGCTATCATAATCTCACGTTTGTTGGAAAATCCCTCAAAGAAGTAATCGGCGCCAGTCAGAAATGCTTCTTTTAACAACTCACCATCTTGGAAAGGCTTTTTCTTCTTTGCGAGCAGGTGAGAAATTTTTAAAGAAGCAATAGTGGCATTTTTAGTATTTACTACAGGTCTAGTGAAAATCGACTGTTGGGCAGACAGGTTTGATTTAAGTTGATTTATTTTCTTCTTTCTTAATTCAGATTTAAGTGGATAGCACGTATTAAAAGTGGCATGGACTGTCTGGAAGTCGCGCTCAACATTTTTTTCGGCACTGCAACACTACTGCCGCACAACAAACAAACACAATTATCTTTAAAATAGACGAAACAATATGACTCCTCCCAGTCAGTGTTAAAGCTGTAGGTTCGTTGTCTCTTATTTGATCTACTCATTTTGGGATTTAAATAATGAAGTATTTAAAAACTAGGAATAATTAATGAACATACGCCGAATGTGCGTTATTCACACAGCGCAAACTAACCTAATTAACCCTACCACGCACACCGACGCGACGTAAACATCACATAGCCACCTCTAGGACAGTGCTTTATTTATTCAGCAATATTTCCATCAAGTGCCTCATTACTAGAAGGTGTTATTATAGAATTACCAATATTGGAGGGGAAATGGCACGGAGACGTAACCCAAGCTACATACATAAGAGCTAATGCTATTTTAACAGACTTTCTGGAAAGAATTATTATTTTGAAAATTATATTGATATAATTATTTTCGAATAAATACGCTTATATTTCTCTGATAAATTACTAAATATTAAATTTTTTTATTTTTTTCATTACATTTTATGGGCAGAAAAAGTGGTTTGTCACGGCGGGCGGGAAATACGATTGCGTAGACATGAAATTTTTGACAGATCAGGCAGCGAAGTATGCGACCAGTTAACATGAATATATCAAAATTAAATTGTTTATAGGCCCATTTATTTATATTGATAACTAAATAATGATATTATATTATATATTATATTTTTCGATTTTATATTAATTTTGACTTCTTTCTATAGTAAATTCGGCGATTTCGATAGTAAATTAAAAAAAAAAATCATCAAAACATGTGTTTATAAACGCATACATCGAAACCAGGCCCCTCCGACTCTACCACAATTCTATTGTTGACGAGATTTGCTTGCTGACTAGTAAATTGTAGATGGCTCTGACAACTAATAGGGAACGAAAAGCGGACCAATACATAACCTAATTAGCTTCATTACGTCATATTTAAAATGCCCAATTGTTGTGCCGCGATCGGGTTTTAAATGATTTAATTTCTTCAAAATAAATGCGATTCCCGTGCCAAGAGCACTAATTAAAAATAATGTCTAAAAAGATTTTTATTTTTCTAATAGTACGTTTAGAGCGTAATTGTGTGTTCTTAAATGCAGATCAAAAAGAAAATTACATAAAAAAAATTGGCAAAACATTGCATAAACTAAATATATATAAGAAATAATTTTATGTGTATTGCTTTTTACCTCTATAATTTCCCACTACAAATACCACTAACATTTATATTTTTACTTTAAAGTTAAATTAATTTGATTTTACGTTAAATGTTGATTGCGTTATTCAATTTAAAATAAATAAATATAATCCTGCAAAAAAATTTTGGAAATACAAATAACAAAACTATAATGCAACTATATTTATAAATTTTCGCAATAAAATATTCGTACCGGTTGGCCATGAACATCATGGATGAGCCATGCTGATTGTCAGTGCCAACTACAACTTTCCAGTCACTATTAGAAGTGTTAAAAGCTTGAGTCGGAGGGGCCTGATCGAAACTATCAGTTCCGGAAGTATAAAAAAGCGCCAAATTTGCATTTATATCTATTTCAAATAGCTATAAATCTGTAACTATGGATGGGCCCCGGTAATTTTTACTAGTAATTGACACTTTACCTATCCAGCTTGCATTTCAAAAAAAAAAGTTTTTTTTTCATGGGACTTTTCACAGAAAAAATTTCAAATCCACGCAATCGTATTTCCCGCCCGCCGTGACAAGCCACTTTTTCTGCCCATTGAAAACTTGAATATTTTTTTATCGTGGTCGCACAGCGGCGGGCACACTTTAAACGGTCGTCGGGCTTAACGGTGCCCGCGGGCACAGGGTTGGGGACCCCTGTACAATGGGCTTGCCACGTGGCATTACCCTTACCGCCCTTACCACAACCTCACTCTCCCGTTACTCCAACTTTTGGAACGTATAAGAATTCGTTTCCATCATATTATACGAGAATTAATTTTCCGCCATGTTGTTTACCTGCGCAATTTCTTTTATCAAATGTTGCTTGCTGCTTTATTTTAAAAAAGATCTTTTATAAAAAAAAAAATTTTTATAAAATATGTTATATGTAAAATTTTACATCACATATGTTTTATAAAAGATCTTTGTCAAAGAAATATTATAGTCTAATGCCGGCCTAAGAGAATCTTATTACAATGCATACAATTTCGTATTCGAAATGAAACACGAAACATCCGGGTTTATGGAATGAAAGAGTAACTAAATACTAAGTCAGCAAAGAATATAAAAGTTGTTTTTAAAAGATAAAATTTTGAGGGCATAACAGTGGTGTATGTGTGCATTTTGAGTTTACGTGTGTCAGTTTTGTTTTGTATAGTGTCATAATGTGTATATTGTGTGTGTTAATGTACTGCTTAAGCTCCCCTACCTTACCCAGTATTCCGTTAGCGTTCCATGAGCTGATGTTCAGTGTTGATTTGTTTATTTGGATCATAGATAATTTGCCCCCTGCGGGTGGGGGTTAGAATTCACCCGCAGCATCTCTGCTGGTCGTAAGATGCGACCAATGGGCGAGGAAGGTACCTCGTAAAAAACACACTGTTCCATCTGAACTTTTACCAGAAGATTAGTGGGCCAATCTTCTGCGGACTTTTCTTTCTTGTTATTTTGCTCACCCGCGTGTTTGCCGTGCGTGGAGACCCGTAAGGAAGGAGAAGATGATCCTGGTGGTTGAGCTTATACGCAACACACCTCTTTGGTTTCGGATTCTTGCGAAACGGGCGGCCAGATACTAACCCTATCTGGCCAATCGGCTTGCCGTTACGTTCTGTGTACCGGTAAGGTGAGTCTCACGACCCTGGAGGTAAGTTTTCAGACGTTGGAGAGAGTGGCTCGCAGCGTTCTGAATCTTATTGCCGGTAGAGGGGGACTATATCTCCTAGTTAGCCCTGGCGATCACATCAGTTTGTGGTGTGACGTCCCAAATTGTGGCTCCGTGGTGGGTGGGGAGACCAGGAGATGAAACGTTCTATTTATTTCATGGCAAATAAACATAAAAGCCCCGGGGGCCCCTCCCCCAAAAAGATCTCGTCCGTTATCGGACGAGGGAGAAAATTTTCAGAAGGGCGAAAATAAGTTTTCGCCCAAATTTCTTATTATAAAGAGAACGGAAGATGGTAAATCCATTTCCGAAGTGTCATGTTTTGGTTTGGCAAGGAGCCTGAACGAGCTGGCTGGTGGAAAACCCAAATCCACCAAACGGTTACGCGATGGTACTCTTTTGGTCGAAACTGCAAATTCGTTGCAAACAAAATCGTTACTGAAAGCGACTGTTTTATTTGGAATGCCAATTGTAGTGGAGGCGCACAAGTCCCTCAACACATGCCAGGGCGTAATATCCTGTTACGACCTGTTATTTGTTGAGATGGATGAGTGTACGCGAGAACTTGCGAGTCAAGGAGTTATAACGTGTCGACGGCTTACTACAAAGAAAAACGGTGAAGTAAAGAATACCACATCTGTCGTATTAACTTTCGCGCTGGACAAACTTCCAGAGAAGATTAAGGTTGGATTTCACAGTTGTTCTGTGAGACCATACTTTCCTCGACCAATGCGTTGTTTTAAGTGCCAGAAGTTCGGGCACACTGCATCTCGTTGTGACGCACAGGCTGTGTGTCCACGGTGCAGTGAGTGGGAACATTTGGGCGAGGAATGTAAGGGTCCGGTCCGCTGCGTTAATTGTTCTGGCAATCATCCTTCTTTTTTTTCTGATTGTCCACGCAATCAGGAAGAGAAGAAGATCATTGAGATTAAAATTATCGACAAGCTTTCTTAATTTGATGCCTGCAAGAAGTTCAAATCTCAGACTAGTCCTGTTTTTAGCCGTTCTTTCGCTTCAATTGCTGCCACACCCGTCATTAAAAAATCTATTGCAATTCAAACGGATACCGTTCCTTCCCTTAATATTGCTACAACTCTTCCAAATTTAACTCCTGTTAAAACTAATGTTCCTAAGTCCAGTGTAACTTCAAATCTAAAACCTATTTCGAATCAAGGTACCAAAAATTTAAGTGTAAATAAAACAAAAATTAACGCCAAGCCAAAGATCAAAATTTCCCATTTAAAGGCAAGTCCTTCTACTTCGCCGAAAATGTTTTCTAATAAAAAAACAATGGAGGTACGAGAAACATCAAGTGTTTCAAGTTCTTCCATCTCCAAATTTTCTCCGAGTAAAGGATCTCAATCTTCGAGATCCTCTTCTCCTATGGAAGTCACAAGCATTAAACTTTCTAGGCCAGGGCGAGATAAAACTTCCACACCCAAATAATGCCTTCCATACTACAGTGGAATTGTAATGGTTTCTACAGCCATTTCGAAGAATTTAAAGTTCTCAATGCCGAGCAGACTCCCCCTTGCATATGCTTACAAGAAACACATTTTCGAGACACCAGAGCTGTTTCATTACGAGGCTTCTCAGTATTTCGTACTGATGTGCCTACTGATGGCCATGTTCGTAGTGGAGTAGCGATTCTGGTTCGCGAAGATGTGTATTGTGAGGAGATTGCTTTGAATTCTGAATTACAAGCTGTAGCTGTCCGTGTTGCTATTCCTTTTCTGGTCACTTTATGTTCTATGTATCTTCCTCCAAACGACAATGTCGATATGCGTAATATCGTTGATTTAATTGATCAATTGCCTGCTCCATTCATTCTTATGGGCGATTTCAACGCTCATAATCCTGAATGGGGATCAAGTACGATTAATCAACGCGGTAGACGTTTGGAACACCTATTCACCGCAAGTACACATGTCATCTTAAATGATGGTAGCATGACACATTTTTCTGCCGCGTGGAGATCTTTCTCTGCGATTGATCTAACGATCTGTTCTGCAGCAATAGCTCCATTGTTTGAGTGGCATGTGCACTCAGACTTGCATCAAAGTGACCACTTTCCGATCATTCTGAAAGTTTTGCAGAGCTCAGATTCTGATGCTCGTTGTCCGAAATGGGCTTTAAAGCGAGCAGATTGGAATCTGTTCTCGGAGTTGGCCGTATTTGGTGAAAATGATTTCGTTGACGTGGACGACCATGTTCGGTTTTTCACGGATGCAATCAAGTCTGCTGCACAGGAGAGTATTCCTCTAACACCTATTCATTCTAATAGAATACCCGTTCCCTGGTGGAACGATGAGTGCAAGATTGCTATCCGAGAAAAACGACGTATTTTTCGCCATTTCAGGCGATTTCCAACCACCGAGAATATGATCCATTACTTCCAAGCTAAGGCAAAAGCTAGAAGAATTGTTCGGAAGAGTAAGAAAGCGTCATGGCAGAAATACATTTCTTCCATTACAACCTCCACTCCAGTTTCAAAGGTATGGGAGAAGGTCAGAAAGATAACTGGCCGCTCAAAATCTAGCACTGTTTCTGGCCTAAAAATCAATGGCAATGTCATTACCTGTCGGTCTGATGTTGCTAATATTATAGCATCCACTTTCGCGGATACTTCAAGTTCCAATCACTATCCAGCTGAGTTCCTCGCTCGAAAATCAATCTTGGAACGTCAATGTCTCAATTTCCTTTCGCCGGGCGATGAAATCTACAATCTTTCTTTCAGCGTGGATGAACTTGAAAGTGCGATTTCAGATTCTCACGACAGCGCTCCTGGACCTGATTCTATTCACTACCAGATGCTTCGCCATTTGAATCCTGCTGGAAAAACATATCTTTTACAAATGTATAATCGCATTTGGTTTTCCGGTATCTGCCCAACACCATGGCGTGATGCGATTATTGTACCAATCCCAAAGCCTGTAAAAGACAAAACACTGCCATCTAGCTATCGCCCAGTCTCGCTTACCAGTTGTGTCTGCAAGCTCATGGAACGCATGATCAACAGGCGTCTTGTTTGGTTCCTGGAATCAAACAACCTGTTGGATAACATCCAGTGCGGCTTCCGCCGTTTCCGCTCCACTGCAGACCACCTGATAAGACTTGAATCAACCATCCGGGATGCTTTTCTCAACAAGCAACAAATGGTAGCTGTGTTTTTTGATATTTCCCGGGCCTATGATACCACTTGGCGTTTTGGTATTATGCGCACTTTACACTCCTGGGGCTTAAGAAGTAATCTTCCCATATTTCTTGAAAGCTTTCTTTCCTTAAGGAAGTTTCAAGTTCGTGTGGGAAATGACCTCTCCAACATTTTTACTCAAGAAAACGGAGTACCGCAAGGGTCTATTCTGAGTGTCACGTTGTTTGCTGTGGCCATCAACGGTGTTGCACAGTGTATTCGTTCACCTGTGCTGGGTTCCTTGTACGTGGACGACTTGGCAATTTTCTGCAGTTCTCGCAATATGGCTTCCATAGAGCGTCAGCTGCAGTTAACAATCAATCGTCTTCATACCTGGGCTACTGAGCAAGGTTTCGTATTTTCTGCGGCCAAGACAGAGTGCATTCACTTCTGTCAACGCCGTCACCTTCACTTAGATCCTGTTCTCTCTCTCAACGGTACTGATCTTCCGTTTGTGGAAACTGCCCGTTTTCTTGGTTTTCTATTTGACAAGAAGCTTAACTGGCGTGCCCATCTTGTGGCTTTGAAGGCAAAATGTCGGCTTTCTCTAAATCTATTGCGAGTTCTTTCTTCCAAATCGTGGGGTGCCGATAGAATTTCTATGCTGCGCCTGTATCGGGCTTTGATACGCTCCAAGCTGGACTATGGCTGTATCGCTTACGCGTCTGCCAGGCCATCCGTTATCAAAACCATTGATACGATACACCATACTGGTATTCGTCTTGCTACTGGTGCTTTTCGTACCAGCCCAATACCAAGTTTATTGTGCGAAGCTGGCGAGTCTTCTCTGTATGATCGTCGCAGGCTTTTGACCATGAACTACACGGCAGCCATGAAGTCGAAACCATATCACCTGGTTTTTGACACTGTCTTTGGTCAACAGTTTGCGGAGATTTATGACAGAAGAGCTCGTTCGGTGGGTTCCTTTTCTATCAGATCTCGCAATACTTTTGGAGAGGTTAATTTTGAACTTCCTTCAACCCCAGACACTTCTTTCAGCCCCTTTCCACCTTGGACATTCTCCCGTCCGAATACCAACTATGCGCTTTCAAAGCTGGATGGATCCGCTACTCCACCCATTCTGTTCCAACGTGATTTTGCTCGAATCATTGCCAACTATCGGCAATGGATTCGCATTTACACCGACGGTTCGAAGAGCAACGACAGGGTTGCATGTGCTTTTATATCGGCAAGAGGTGCGTGTGAGTTTCGACTTCACAAACTCTCGTCCGTATACACGGCAGAGCTGTATGCACTCAACCAAGCACTTCTCTATATGTGCAGACTCGCACGTAATTCTTTTGTTATTTTGTCAGACTCAATGAGCGCTTTGAAAGCGATTGATTTTTTGTACCCTAAACATCCTCTCTTGCAGCAGATACAAGCAACCTTGATGACATTATCGTCAAAAGGGTCTATCGTGCGCTTTATTTGGGTACCGAGTCATGTTGGTATTCGCGGGAATGAAGCAGCTGATGCAGCAGCTAAGCGAGCTTTGTCCAAGGCCACCATTGATTATGATCGGGTGCTTGCTGATGACCTCAAAGGTCATTTTAAGCATCTGATCATGAATCAGTGGCAGGAAAGGTGGAGTCATATAGTTTCTAACAAGCTTAAAAATGTTAAGCACAACGTGAGGTCATGGGATTCTTCCCATAGGGCATCCCGAAAGGAGGAGGTCGCTGTGGCGAGACTCCGGATAGAGCACACCTGGTGGACGCATGGTCATCTTTTGCGCCGTGAGGAGGCTCCGATGTGCGAAACGTGTGACACTGCTTTGACAGTGGCGCACGTTTTGTTGGAGTGCTCCCAGTTTACCGAGCAGCGAAACAGGGCAAGTCTGTCACTTGACCTGTCGGTGGCCCTTGGTGACCATTCGACACTCATTGACAGGGTCGTCCTGTTCCTCAGGAATACAGGTCTATTTGCCTTTATTTAAAAGTGCTAGCTTTGTCATTAATTTTATTTATACATGTATTTTTTTTAGCACTCAATAATATTTTTCAATATCATTTATTTTTACAATTTTAAACCTGTACATTTTATTTATTTATATATACATTTATTTATATTTTACATTTAATAGATATTAAGTTTACAATTTTATTTTTACATAACATATATTTAGTAAGTTTCTTTCATAATATAGTTTATGGCGTGAATAGCCCAAGACGCTGATACGCCTTTAAATTTTAATCCTACTACTACTCATAGATAATTTACTAATAGATCGTCGACTCCTTAACCTGTTAGCCGGAGAATTCTCTTTTTAATTACGCAGCGTATAACGGGCGCGAATTCTTTCAGTAAAACGTGTCAGTACGTCACGCCCGGAAAACGTAATTGTATTTTTTTTAAATTTATTTATTCTTAAAATAAATGAAAAGACTATGAAATATATATATATTCTCGTTTTTTCGAAAATATTTGCGCGACCGGGCGTAACATATATTTCAAGGACGTATACATTTGTCCTACCCGTACCCGATATGGTTTACGTTTGACGTATTTATACGTCCTCCTCGGTTAACAGGTTGAGGTAGCGCTGTAAGAGTATATTTGGCGTATGGAAATTGAACTAACGAATGGCAGGAAATTCCAGATGCAGTGTAGGCTGCAGAAGATATAAAATTGGAGCGGTTTTTAGTGAAGACGACAATACTCTGAATCATGAATAGAGAAGCGAAAATAACGGTCTTGATATATTAATTTATACAAAGACGTTGTTCTCGCTTCTCTATTTATGATCCGGAATATCGTGGTCTTCACTAAAAATCGTTCTAATTTGATATGAATCAGAATATTGGGATCCATCACCAATATTTGAGTAAAATAATGAATATTAAAAAAAAACGGTTGTACACTGTATACATAGTGCAATAATATTAATTTAAGGATCCGAAAAGAAATAGAGTTTAATAAAATTTTAATTTAAGAATCTGAAAAGTAATAGGGTAAGGTTGCTCAAGTCGTACCTGTTAAGAAAAAAAGCGTATAAAACCTAGGATTTATCAAATAAATAAAAATGAAATGTGTTGTTCACTACCTGCACTAATATTGTAGTTATTTATTATAAAGAAAATAAAAAATTTATATTCTTTCACGTAAAATAAACTAAATCTTTAAAAAGTTACATCGGTACGACTAAAGAAACCGGTTTCCTAAGTCGTATCACCTATAGCCTAAGTCGTACCTAAGGATTAAATTAAGCAACAAATGAATGAACATTTACACCCTTGTGTACATGTGGTATTCAATTCGTCATTACTCATGTATGGCCTAATCGTCTCGCGTTGTTAAGTCTATGGCTTCACCGCCTGGCTTGATGACAAGAGTAATAACATTGAGAATTGAATACAAAAATAATAATGAATTTGTAAGTTAAAATTGAGTGGCTTCGCATAGTGGCTTCGTAGCCTAGTGGTCAAGGCAACCGCCCGGCAAGCGGGAGACCTGGGTTCGATTCCCGACGAAGCAACACAATTTTAACTTTCAAAAATAATTATCTACTGATTATTTCCTAAAGTTGTGATTCACAGAACAGTTCACCTGTCGTTATTTCGTTGGTTACACACCCTTGTGTACATGTGGTATTCAATTCGTCATTACTCATGTATGGCCTAACCGTCTCGCGTTGTTAAGTCTATGGCTTCATCGCCTGGCTTGATGACAAGAGTAATAACATTGAGAATTAAATACAAAAATAATAATGAATTTGTAAGTTAAAATTGAGTGGCTTCGCATAGTGGCTTCGTAGCCTAGTGGTCAAGGCAACCGCCCGGCAAGCGGGAGACCTGGGTTCGATTCCCGGCGAAGCAACACAATTTTAACTTTCAAAAATAATTATCTACTGAATATTTCCTAAAGTTGTGATTCACAGAACAGTTCACCTGTCGTTATTTCGTTGGTTACACACCCTTGTGTACATGTGGTATTCAATTCGTCATTACTCATGTATGGCCTAACCGTCTCGCGTTGTTAAGTCTATGGCTTCACCGCCTGGCTTGATGACAAGAGTAATAACATTGAGAATTGAATACAAAAATAATAATGAATTTGTAAGTTACAATTGAATGGCTTCGCATAGTGGCTTCGTAGCCTAGTGGTCAAGGCAACCGCCCGGCAAGCGGGAGACCTGGGTTCGATTCCCGGCGAAGCAACACAATTTTAACTTTCAAAAATAATTATCTACTGATATATATATATATATATATATATATATATATATATATATATATATATATATATATATATATAAATATATATATATATATATATATATATATATTGTAACGCGATGGAAAAATTTCTATATATAGGTACAAACAAAAAGTACAGTTCACATTATTCACCATTTATTGTTATTTTTACACATGAAATAAGTAATTATCCAAATTTTCTTTAACATTTATAGGCGTGACAAAATTATGTGCAGAGGGGGAATAGGTCTTGCCGTCTTAGTGGCGAAGTTGTGTCGTTGGTTGATGCTTCCGTTGGTAGCTTCTGCTGTAACATAGTTAAACATCTATCAGTGTTAAATCCTGTTTAAATCGGTTGGTCTGTACCGATTGAACCTAGTTTTGACGTTATTTTTATGATTCTAATAAACTGAAGTTATCTTTATGCTTCTAACAAACTGAATGTTAAACAAAAAATGAGACTCCATCACTAACTGACAGCCCGCGGCCAGGGTATACTGCCGCCGATCACCGTGGTATTTATGAATCGACTGTCATGTTCGTCAACATGACGCACACTCGTCAGCATGCCCCTCTCAGTACTTATCTAGTAAGTTTTAAAATATATGTGTTCGTCGTGAGGTAAACGGGCTAGTACTCTCCTGGACGCGAAAAACCGCGTACAGTAGCGCGCCTGACGGGCTTAAGTTAAGGTCGGATACCGATATCAGGGATCGAACCCGATTCTACTGACAACTGTGTACCTGTTATTGTACCATTAGGCGATACCGTACTGACAATGAAAGACATGTAAGAACAGTCTATGAAATAGAAAACGATAACCAAGTATAATAGAACCCCAGGAAGTGTCGCATAGATCAGATCGCGCTAACTCAAAGCAGCGTCTGTAATCTCGCAGAACAAAACGCAGATCGCGCTAACTTAAAGGGGCGTTACGAAGTTTTGCCCTAAAGCGGATGGAGGTAGGAAAGTGTGTCGCATAGATCAGATCACGCTAACTCAAAGCAGCGTCTGGAATCTCGCAGAACAAAACGCAGATCGCGCTAACTTAAAGCGGCGTCGCAAAGTTTTGCCCTAAAGCGGATGGAAATAAGGCAGATGACACTAGATCTGATCGCTCTAGCTGAAAGCCGCGTCTGAAATCTAGCAGGACCACCACATAGATCGCGCAATCCGAATGCGGCGCAGTGCAGTGAGTCCTAAACGGATGGAAGTAAGGAAACTGACACTAGACCAGATCGCGCTACCGAAAAGAGGAGGTCGCTGTGGCGAGACTCCGGATAGAGCACGCCTGGTGGACGCATGGCCATCTTCTGCGCCGTGAGGACGCTCCGATGTGCGAAACGTGTGACACTGCTTTGACAGTGGCGCACGTTTTGTTGGAGTGCTCCCAGTTTACCGAACAGCGAAACCGGGCGGGTCTGTCACTTGACCTTTCGGTGGCTCTTGGTGACCATTCGACACTGTTCCTCAGGAATACAGGTCTATTTGCCTTTATTTAGAAGTCCTAGTTTTGTCTTTAATTTTATTTATACACGTATTTTTTTTTTACATTCAATAATATTTTACAATAACTTTTATTTTTACTATTTTAAGCATGTACATTTTATTCATTTTAATAAACATTTTTAAATCCTCGTTATTAATATTTTACATTTAATAGATTTTAAGTTTACAATATTATTTTTACATATATTTAAAATGTTAGTTTATTTCATTATTTAGTTTATGGCGTGAATAGCCCAAGAGGCTGATACGCTTTTAAATTTTAATCCTACTTACCTATCAGATCGCGCTAACTTAAAGTCACGTCTGAAATCTAGCAGAACCACCGCATATATCGCGCAATCCGAATGCGGCGCAGTGCAGTGAGTCTTAAACGGATGGAAGTAAGGAAAATGACACTAGACCAGATCGTGCTAACTTAAAGCCGCGTCTGAAATCTAGCAGAACCACCGCATAGATCGCGCAATCCGAATGCGGCGTAGTGCAGTGAGTTCTAAACGGATGGAAGTTAGGAACATGACACTAGACCAGATCGCGCTAACTTAAAGCCGCGTCTGAAAGCTGGCAGAACCACCACATAGATCGCGCAATCCGAATGCGGCGCTGTGCAATGAGTTCTAAACGGATGGAAGGGTAGTAGAGTGAATCGCGCTAACTTAAAGCGGCGTACCTCCCAAGAGAATGGAGTGTTGGATACCACCAAGTGGCTAGTTCAAAAGATAGGATCGATCAGCACTCGATTTCCGGCTCTCCCAAGTTTTTATGTGTCTATCCCTACTATATAGAATCCGAGGTATGCCTCACTCTATGATTTTGTTCTACTTACAAAGGATACCAAATTATACAAATATAATGTTAAATAAAGAACGCTTGTTTTCCACTTCGCCCTACTCTACGTTGCGATGTATGGCACTGGCTTAGAATTGGTCGCGGAATCATTCTCTGAGTCCTTTCTCCCTCATACGGATCCCGGGTTAGTTCAGGCGGCGGTTCACCCGGCATATCCCATCAGTCAGAGAGAGTGCGCTATCGGACTTAAACCCCCCCGCTCGTCTAACTCGTTTACCACAAGTAACTAACGCTCCGATTAGAACAAACAAATGCATGTCCAATGATTTAATCTGGTCCGAATATGTGTGGTAATTGTTTAAACTAATCATAATAAGAAATTAACATTTATTTTTATTGTTTGTTCCCGAATGGTCAGCTGTTGCCTAACTGGACAGGATCGGTCACTACCCTCTGACGACGGGGTCTTCAATCGATTTCGAAAACCTGCTATTTTCCTTACCCTTCGTTTGTACAATTGTCTGACTTACAGCTCAGACAAAACCTCGATTGCTTATTACCATTGTGACATTTGATTTTTAATTCTGATTCGATAGACATTAAATAACCCATCATCAAGACGCCTTTTTCCGTACCCGGTTCCATAAAACTTAAGCTCGATACTATTCATCGGCCCTCGCCGGAGATCGAACCCAGAGCCTTTGGTTTTACGCTTCATTCATTTCATTTCAAAATTTCTTTATTATTTTAATTTTTTCTTACAGATTATTAATTTTTGAAACCAGTACCTTATTTGAAAAATATTTTCATATAAAAGTTAAACGAAATATTAATATCTATTGTTTTTATTCTAAAAATTTTGCTGTGAAAACTACCGCTTTTGAGTTATAGCAGAATATGCAAAAAATGAATAGAGTAAACATACATTTCCTGTGGGAGTATTCGTTTCAAAATCAAAGGTTTTCCTGCCAGGCACATGCAAATCTTAAGTTTGAAGTTTCATAACTGTATCTTTTACCGTTTAGGCTGTAGAGCGCACACATACACACAAACAGACTCCCACACATACACACAGACAGACGTCATCTCAAAAATAGTCAAAATCAATTCAGGGAAGGTCAAAAGATATATTTCCGTTAAAATCTCGAGATCAAAATTTTTCATGATAACAATACTTACTTATACTGCGTATAAGAAAGTAAAAATGATGCTATTCAAAGCGGCGGCATAGCGCAGTGGATTGAGAGCTTGCGTATGAGCTCAATGGTTGGGAGATCGAGTTCCCCCGCGCCGTTCCTTTTTTCTCTTGTATAATTTTTTTTTGATTATTTTATTGCACATAAAATATAAAATTTGATAAATTTTATGATATTTGTGAAATTTATAAAATAGAAAATTTTTTAAATTTAATTATTCATGCTGTTTTTATTCTTTTTTATTTAATTTTTGGACTGAAGCGCCATTATAAATAAAATAAAACGAAGAAAAAAGGCCACCATAGTAAGTTCTTTCTCGCCACGTGCAGGCAATACCTATATTTTAAAATTATATTTTGATCGAAATTAATATGGTGATAGAAAATAACGATATTTCTGTGATTCCTGATAAATAGATTAATAGTGAAAATATACCGCTCTCATTGCAGGAAACCTTTATGTTTTAATCACTTTTATGATATTTAATAATTTATTTACAAAAAAAAAGACGTACAGAGAAAAAAGCCTGCGGAGTGGGGATCCGAATTTCCAACCACTCTGACCGTACGCCATTCATTTCATTTCAAAATTTCTTTATTATTTTAATTTTTTTTTATACAGTATATTAATTAATCTATTTGGAACGCATGGCGGGTTTTGTCAGAGATCCTACTCACAAAGGAGTTTAACAATGAGTTGTGTATGAAAAGTGTAAATTTTATAATAATTGTGATTTTGTTTTGTGAATTTTGGATTAGATATGGGAAAAGGAGGAAATAAAAAACCCATTTATTTACAAATTAAAAAAAAAACATTTTTTGTAAAACATAAATCTACTCTTAATTAATTAAAAACAATTAGGTTGTGGTGATGGATGGTATAATAATGTTAGTTGTGCATGATATGTTTAGAGTTTTGGGTAGTTGTTTTTGTTTGTTGAGTGTAGTTTGGTTTGGTTGGCTGATGCTCTATGTGTGGTGGTGGATGTATATGCATGTGGAATATATTGTATTTTTTTATTAGCTGGTTGTGTTTATGTAGGTTTTGTGTGTTTAGTGTGTGGGTATGAGATGAGGTATGGTTGGTGTGCTATTGTTAGGTGATTTGCTCTGGGGAGCGCTCGTGATATACTGGAAGTAATTCGTAGGGGAGCTTGTGCTTTGTCCTACAGGGAACGTTGTGTGCTTTAATGAGGGTGATGTTTTGTATGAGTTGATTGGGGTAGGTAGTAGTTTGTGTGTAAAATTTTTGTGCTTGTTGAGTGATGTAGTCATTGATGTAAGGCATGTTGGTCAGTAGGTGAAGGTCTGTGATGCGAATGTATCTTGAAGTCTGTGCAGCAAGGCGTAAACATTTATTTTGAAACCTCTGGAGTGGCAGTGTAGTAGAGTATGGGGCGCCACACCAGGCTGGAGCTGCGTAGGTAAGGATTGGTCGTAGGAAAGATTTGTAAAGGAGGAGTTTGGTTTTAAGGGATAATGGGCTGTTTTTGGTTAGAAGGCAGTATATTTTGCGGAGGGATAGTTTAGTTTTTAGGATAAGTTATTTAATATGGTGTGCATGATCGAGTCGAGATGTGAGATGGAAACCGAGGTATTTAACATGTTTTATGGTGGTGATTTTGTGGTTGTGAATGACTAAAGGGCTGTGTATTTTGAGATTAGTGTATTTCCGTGTGAAGACAATGGCTTCGGTCTTGTCGGCGTTTATAGTTATATGTCCCAGTATTGATGAAGGATATTGATGTGGATCTGTAGCTGTTTGATAGCCACCTGTGCGTTATGGCTGTGTGCATAGATGGTGGTATCGTCAGCATATAATGCGGTGCGTGTTTTAGGGAATGTTGGGAAATCGCAAAGGTAAAGGTTGAAGAGCTTGGGGCCAAGTACACTCCCTTGCGGTATTCCAGCCACGATTGGTCTGGGATCGAAGAGGATGTCATTGATTTTGACTCTAAAGGATCTGTTAGTGAGGTAGGAGTGTATGAGTTTGATTAGGAATTGAGGTAGGTTATGATTGATTAATTTGTGGATTAACCCTATTATCCATACTTTATCGAATGCCTTTTCTATGTCTAACCGGGTCAAAGCAGTCACATTATCTTTGTTGAAATTAATGGCTATATCTGTCGCAATTGTGCACACCTGCTGAACAGTATTGTGTTTGGTTCTGAAGACGAACTAAAAGTCAGGTGTGATTTTTTGCTTTTTGTCTATGAATTCGAGGCGGGAAAGGATGATTTTCTCAGCTAGTTTTTAAAGGGTACTAAGTAAGCTGATGGGGCGGTAACTGGTGGGTATTGAGTGATTTTTATTGGGTTTAGGGATGGGATGAACCGTGGCTGTCTTCCAAGAGGAGGGGAAGTGATGGAGGATAAGGATGGCGTTAACCAGGTAATGCAGTTGGACGATAGCTTTTCGGGAGAGGTTCTTGAGGATGATGTTTTCGATAGAGTCAGGACCAGGTGACTTGCGATTGGGAAGGGTTCTGATTATTTTTAATAGTTCGGTAGGAGTGGTAAGGAATTTGTGCATCTGATGTTTGTTATAGGGGTGTTTAGTGTTTAGGTATGATTGTGTAGATTGTATGATGTCTGTCTGGTCTGGTGTGTTGGGGGTGTTGGATATATGTATTTGTTCGAATGTGTATGCGAGTGTTTGTGCTTTTTGTCTGTCCGTAATTGATGCTATGTTGTTGATAATGAGGATGGGGATAGGTTTAAAAGGTTTCTTAAGGTTTCGGGTAAGTTTCCATAATGAGTCGTCGAAATGCAAGCTTGGTGGTCCAGGTCTCGTTTCTATGTCTTTAGATTTCTGTTTTGATTTTGTTGTTTAACGTCTTTAGTTCGAGTCTGTGTGTAGTGAGTTGGGTACTCTGCCATTATCTACGAACGTGGTTGCGGTATGTGATGAGGGTGGTTATGTGATCAGTTATGGGGTCGAGGTATGGTTTGAAAGTGATTAGTTGTGTGTGTTTCTGTTTTGTTTTCAATATAGTGCGTGTAAATGAGTGTATTTCGTGTTCAAGTTGTTGAGTGTTGTTTATGTTGTTGTTAATGGTGATTGTTGAGTCATGTGTTTTTCTGACGGAGGTCCAGTCAGTGTGTTTGAAGGATGTTATTTGTCTTGTGTATTTATTTGTGTGTATGTTATGTAGTTGAAAGATGATTGGATTGTGGTCTGAGCTTAGTTCCGGGAGGGATTCTGGGTGGGAGATGTTAGGGACGTTTTTGTTTATGATTATGTCTATGTATTTGGGAGTAGTAGAGTTTTCAGGGTAGTGTGTGGGGATGTCAGTGTGATAAATGATGGCGACGTGTGAGTAGATGTATCTGAAGAGTGAGTTTCCGTTGGTGTTGTTTCGGTGGCAGCCCCAGTTTATGTTGTTAGCGTTTAGGTCGCCGACTAGTATGGTTTTGTTGTGTGTCATGAGTGTGTAGATGTCTTGGGCGGTGAAGTGGTTTGTGGGTCTGTTGTATGCTGCCATGATGGAAGTGTTGTTGGCGAGCTTTATGTGTATGGTTTCGAGGGAGGTGTGGGGTGTGTGCATGAGTGTGTGATTGACTGTGTGTTCTATTAGCACTGCAACTCCTCCAGAGGGTTTGCGCGTTTGCTGCGGTCGGTCGTGTCTACGTACTATGAATTTTCGTAGCTTGGGGGTGTGGTGAGGTGATAGGTGTGTTTCGTTGAGTAGCATGATGTCGATGTTATGATTGTGAATGAAGAGCGCAAGCACCCCCGTCTTACCCAATATTCCATTCGCGTTCCATGAGCAGATGGTGATGGATTGTGTGCTGGCTGGCTGGTGTGTCTGCATTTTCAGTTGTTGATGATGTCGTATGAGTCGATGGTGGATGCGAATTCAATGAAAGTGGTGAATATTTTTTCCGGTGTGATGCAAGGCTCTAGACGTTGGTTGAGGTCCCTCATGTCCCTCATTGTATTATGTTTAGCAGTTTAATTTTTTGGTTAAGTTTCTTTAATTCTGCGAAAAGATTATTTGTTGAGTTTGTGTTTTGATTAACGTGGGAATTGGGTTCAGGGGGATTTGGTTCGTGGGGGGGTGTTTTGGTAGTAGTGGTAGTTAAGGTGGTAGTATGTTGCTTAGGTAGGGCTGGGAAGTTCATATTGACGTTACCGGTAGATGAAAGAGGGTTTGGTAAGAGGGGTTTTTTCTAAATGTTGAATTTGAGGGCGGGAGCAGGAATGTATTTAGGTGTTTGTTTGTTTATTTGTGTGCTGGTGTTGTTTCTTCGCTGGTTTTGTTGCGTGTCAAGTGCGTTGATTTTTTGTTTGTACACTGGGCAGTCTATGGAGTTTGCCGGATGTGCGCCAGTGCAATTGAAACATTTTGCTGGTACATCAGGTTTCTTTAAGCATAGGTGTGTGAGGTGGGGCTCGGCGCAATTCAGGCAGTGTGGGGGCATACGACAATTAGCTGTTGCGTGGCCCCACTGTTGGCAGCAGTGACATTGGATGATTCGTTTTTTGTTGTGGTGTCTCTCCCAGGTGATTTTGGTGTGGAAGAGGAACTTGCAGTGGGAATTAAGGTGGGATAGGGTAATGTCGCTGGAAGTAGTTAGTAGGTAGGGGGCGGAAGGTGTTTCTCATCTGAAATTTTTTGGATGCTTAGTGAGTATTTGTTGTTTAGTTCTGCTGCGATGTCTTGCGTGTTGTCGGGAGGGCAGTCTAGGCCGCGCAGCACGAAAGCGTTTGTTTTGTTGTTCCTATCGGAGTATGTGTAATTTTTGATGTTATCTGTTTTATTCATTTCTTCCATTATTGTTTGTCGCTGTGTCTCGTCATTGATGTAGAGGTTAGTGTTGTTGTTGGTGTGCTTGATGTGGTATCCTTTTGTAGCCTATGATTGTAAAAAGTCCAGGATTTTGTTTCGGTTAGCAGGGATGCCAGGGATGATTAGTGGTGGTGGAGGGCGTGTTTTGGGTGGGGCTGGGGTTGTTTGGTCGTCTGTATCTTCATCTTCGTTGTTTTCGTGGTCGTTGTTGGGAGTGGGTGTTAGAGGGGTGTATTTGTCTTGGGTTTTTGTTGGAATCGGGGTCGGGTCTTTAGGGGTTCGGGCAATTCGTTTGGGTTTGGGAGAGGTGAATAGTCCTTCGGTGGTCGATGACGTCGTTGCGGATTTATTTGTGTTTGTGTTTGTGGATTTTGTCATAATAAAGGCCTCGCTTACCTCTGATATGACTTTGTTGGTCAGGTCAGGTGTTGATGTTTCAGGTGGTGGTTTGGGGGCGATGTATTCGTCCATCTCCATCACTGTTTCACCAGTGGAGTTAATGTCTGATTCGGGGTCTACGTCTGGTTCCTGCAGTGAAAATTCGCACGTGGAGGCTAAATCTTCTTCAGATGTAGTCCGAGAAGAACCTTCTGATTGGCGTCGCCCTGGAGAGGCTTTCTCCCTAAAGGGAGATGTTTCTAGGGCAGCTAGGGGGTTCAGACGGCGGTTCTCCTTATGTGATCTGGCCTTAAAGGCCAGTTTCGATGAAAAAAACCGAACGTTTGTTGTAAAATTCACTGAATTTAAATAAATTTTAATTTGTTTTAAACAATTTTAGACTGGTACGGACTAAAAAAATCGCACTAATTGGAGATACTCGCGAGGCTTCTGAAGAACGTCTGCACTCAACGAGGACAGCAATAAGAATGTCGGATTTACGCTCCACTGCTCTACCAATTGAGCTACAAAGCGATGAATTTTTCTCAAATTCGAATCCAAAGGCTCTGGGTTCGATCCCCGGCGAGGCCCGTTGATTTTTTCTCAAATTCGTTGCCATTTTCTGTTTAATATATATATATATATATATATATATATATATATATGTATATATATATATATATATATATATATATATATATATATATATATAAATATAAATATATATATATATATATATATATATATATATATATATATATATATATATTTATATATACATATATATATGTTTATTTATATTAAACTCCTCCAGGAATGTGCTCCATGTACTCCACGAAAGCCGGTTGTTGCGATACCATAACAGAGCATCACCACGCAGTAGTTCGGGCAAACCTTTCATCAGGTGATCTCCGGTATATTCATACCCTTCGGCGAGGTCATCGATTCGCTCGAGAAAGGCCAGAGGCTCTTTGCCGTCGAAATAGCACCCCTATTTACGAATCTGGTTGATTAGCTTCGCCACATCAGATTGAGTACCCATGATGCTGCCTGGACTATATCGGTATTTTTCTGGGCACCGGCAGTCTCACCTTCTGGATAAGAGGCATCAGGATGCTGGTCAACATAATGCCGAAGTCTTGTTCGTAGTTCGTCGGTTGTGCCACTGGTGTCGATCTGGTACTCCGCAAGAGTCTCTATCAGCTTCTGCTTGCTGAGTTGGTAGATCCCGGATTTTGACATAGTTACAATTTTGAATACAATTTACATTATAATAAGAATACAAAACAAATCAGTGGTTCAATTTTTAATTAAAATGCGGTCAGGTCCTTGTTTGGGCGCCATGTAACGTTCTGACTTCTCTCGCGCGGATTTAAACTCAGCGGTGCCAGGATCAATGAGAGAGAGGACGGTATCAGTACAAACTGGCGTGTTTTGTATTCACAACAATGTTCATATATTTACAAATAACAAACTAAATACAATATTTATTCTAAACAATATAGAGAAATTCTTATATCTAAACTTATACTAAGACGAACACAAATGAAAACCCATATGATTTCGAGATCAGGCAACCCTCTACACAGAAAAGCTACGCGACTGTATTACGGCTTGTTTATTGAAACGTGTCGTTATTATCGCCGCGGTTCGGAGGTCGTTTCTAGCTCACTTCACTGGTCTGGACGGTATAAAGGAGCCGAGAACGCCCGGTTATGAACGAGAACACCCGTTCACGGTAGGTCGAGTCGATTGGCAAACGAGAACACCCGTCTACGATATGGTGCTAGGAACCGAGTACACCCGATAATGAACGAGAACCCCCGTTCACGGTAGGTTGCGCTGTATATTTCTGCGCCGGCAGTGGCGCTGTATATTTCTGCGCCAATGTATGGACTTTGGGTCCGTTCTGGGGTGCAGTGACGGACGAATAAACGGGGATAACTTTGTTTGAATGTGTTTTCTTCCGAGCGACGAAAATAAATATGAAATATGAAAAAGTTATAATATACAAATGTGTTTAGGAACAAAATACTTACTAGAGAATCCCCCTGTGGGTGGGGGTTTGAATTCACCCGCAGCACCTCTGCTGGTCGTAAGAGGCGACCAATGGGCGAAGAAGGTACCTCGTAAAAAACACACTGTTCCATCTGAACTTTTACCAGCAGATTAGTGGGCCAATCTTCTGCGGACTTTGCTTTCTTATTATTTTGCTCACCCGCGTGTTTGCCGTGCGTGGAGACCCGTAAGGAAGGAGAAGATGATCCTGGTGGTTGAGCTTAAACGCAACACACCTCTTTGGCTTCGGATTCTTGCGAAACGGGCGGTCAGATACTAACCCTATCTGACCAATCGGCTTGCCGTTACGTTCTGTGCCGGTAAGGTAAGTCCCACGACCCTGGAGGTAAGTCTTCAGACGTTGGAGAGAGTGGCTCGCAGCGTTCTGAAGCTTATTGCCAGGTGAGGGGGACTATATCTCCTGGTTAGCCCTGGCGATCACACCAGTTTGTGGTGTGACGTCCCAAATTGTGGCTCCGTGGTGGGTGGGGAGACCAGGAGATGAAACGTTCTATTTGTTTATGGCAAACAAAATCAAAACCCTGGGGGCCCCTCCCCCAAAAAGATCTCGTCCGTTATCGGACGAGGGAGAAAGTTTTCTGAAGGGCGAAAATAAATTTTCGCCCAAATTTCTTATTGTTAAAAGGACTGAAGAAGGAAAATCTATTTCTGAAGTCTCTTGTTTTGGCTTAGCGAGGTCCCTGAACGAGTTGGCTGGTGGAGAACCAAAATCCACCAAACGGCTTCGCGATGGTACCCTCCTAGTTGAAACGGCAAATTCAACTCAAACGAAGGCATTATTAAAATCGACCGTTTTATTTGGCATGCCAATTGTAGTGACAGCGCACAAATCCCTCAACACGTGTCAGAGCGTAATATCGTGTTACGACCTGTTATATGTTGAGATGGATGAGTGTACGCGAGAGCTATCGACTCAAGGTGTAGTTACTTGTCGACGACTTACTACCAAGAAAAACGGTGAGATAAAGAATACCACATCCGTAGTTTTGACTTTCGCGCTGGATAAGCTTCCAGAAAGGATTAAAGTTGGGTTCCACAGTTGTTCGGTGAGACCGTACTTTCATCGGCCAATGCGTTGTTTCAAATGCCAAAAGTTCGGGCACACTGCATCCCGTTGTGACGCACAGGCTGTGTGTCCACGGTGTAGTGAGCAGGAGCATTTGGGCGAGGAGTGTAAAGGTCCGGCCCATTGCGTTAATTGTTCTGGCAATCATCCTTCTTTCTTTTCCGATTGTCCACGCAATCAGGAGGAGAGAAGGATTATTGAAATCAAAATTACAGACAAACTTTCATATTTCGATGCCCGGAAGAAATTCAAAACGCAAGCTAGTCCTGTGTTTAACCGTTCTTTCGCAACCATTGCTGCAACACCAGTCATAAAAAAATCTATTGCCGTTCAGACCGATAGCCTTCCTTCAACTATTATTTCCACAACTGTTCCAACTTTGCCTTCTGTTGCTAAAATTACCAGTCCTAAATCTAGTGTTACTCAAAATTTAAAATCAATCTTGAATCCATCAACAAAAATTATAAGTCAATCTAAGACGAAAGTTAGCAACAAATCGAAGATCAAAATTACACATTTAAAGGCAAGTACTTCCACTTCGCCAAAAATTATTTCCAAAAAACAAACAATGGAGGTTCGAGAAACATCGAAAGTTTCAAGTTCCGCCATCACCAAAATTCCGAAAAAGAAGGGATATCATTCTTCGAGATCTTCTTCTCCAATGGAAATAACAACTATAAAACTTTCTAGGTCAGAGCGAGAAATATCTTCCATATCTCAATAATGCCTCCCATACTACAATGGAATTGTAATGGTTTCTACAGCCATTTTGAGGAATTTAAAGCTCTCAATGCCGAGCAGACTCCCTCTTGCATATGCTTGCAAGAAACGCATTTTCAAGACACCAGAGCTGTTTCATTACGAGGCTTCTCAGTATTTCGTACTGATGTGCCTACTGATGGCCAAGCTCGTGGTGGAGTAGCGATTCTGGTTCGCGAAAATGTGTATTGTGAGGAGATTGCTTTGAATTCTGAATTACAAGCTGTAGCTGTCCGTGTTGCTATTCCTTTTCTGGTCACTTTATGTTCTATCTATCTTCCTCCAAACGACAATGTCGATATACGTGATATCGTTGAATTGATTGATCAATTGCCTGCTCCATTCATTCTTATGGGCGATTTCAACGCTCATAATCCTGAATGGGGATCAAGTACGATTAATCAACGCGGTAGACGTTTGGAACACCTATTCACCGCAAGTACACATGTCATCTTAAGTGATGGTAGCATGACACATTTTTCTGCCGCGTGGAGATCTTTCTCTGCGATTGATCTAACGATCTGTTCTGCAGCAATAGCTCCATTGTTTGAGTGGCATGTGCACGCAGACTTGCATCAAAGTGACCACTTTCCGATCATTCTGAAAGTTTTGCAGAGCTCAGATTCTGATGCTCGTTGTCCGAAATGGGCTTTAAAGCGAGCAGATTGGAATCTGTTCTCGGAGTTGGCCGTATTTGGTGAAAATGATTTCGTTGACGTGGACGGCCATGTTCGGTATTTCACGGATGCAATCAAGTCTGCTGCACAAGAGAGTATTCCTCTAACACCTATTCATTCTAATAGAATACCCGTTCCCTGGTGGAACGATGAGTGCAAGATTGCTATCCGAGAAAAACGACGTATTTTTCGCCATTTCAGGCGATTTCCAACCACCGAGAATATGATCCATTACTTCCAAGCCAAGGCAAAAGCTAGAAGAATTGTTCGGAAGAGTAAGACAGCGTCATGGCAGAAATACATTTCTTCCATTACAACCTCCACTCCAGTTTATAAAGTATGGGAGAAGGTCAGAAAAATATCTGGCCGCTCACATTCTAGCACTGTTTCTGGCCTAAAAATCAATGGCAATGTCATTACCTGTCGGTCTGATGTTGCTAATATTATAGCATCCACTTTCGCGGATACATCAAGTTCCAATCACTATCCAGCTGAGTTCCTCGCTCGAAAATCAATCTTGGAACGTCAATGTCCCAATTTTGTTTCGCCGGGCGACGAAATCTACAATCTTTCTTTCAGCGTGGATGAATTTGAAAGTGCGATTTCAGATTCTCCCGACAGCGCTCCTGGACCTGATTCTATTCACTACCAGATGCTTCGCCATTTGAATCCTGCTGGAAAAACATATCTTTTACAAATGTATAATCGCATTTGGTTTTCCGGTATCTGCCCAACACAATGGCGTGATGCGAATATCGTACCAATCCCAAAGCCTGGAAAAGACAAAACACTGCCATCTAGCTATCGCCCAGTCTCGCTTACCAGTTGTGTCTGCAAACTCATGGAACGCATGATCAACAGGCGTCTTGTTTGGTTCCTGGAATCAAACAACCTGTTGGATAACATCCAGTGCGGCTTCCGCCGTTTCCGTTCCACTGCAGACCACCTGATAAGACTTGAATCAACCATCCGGGATGCTTTTCTCAACAAGCAACATATGGTAGCTGTGTTCTTTGATATTTCCCGGGCTTATGATACCACTTGGCGTTTTGGTATTATGCGCACTTTACGACCTCTCCAACATTTTTACTCAAGAAAACGGAGTACCGCAAGGGTCTATTCTGAGTGTCACGTTGTTTGCTGTGGCCATCAACGGTGTTGCACAGTGTATTCGATCACCTGTGCTGGGACCCTTGTACGTGGACGACTTGGCAATTTTCTGCAGTTCTCGCAATATAGCTTCCATAGAGCGTCAGCTGCAGTTAACAATCAATCGTTCTCATACCTGGGCTACTGAGCAAGGTTTCGTATTTTCTGCGGCCAAGACAGAGTGCATTCACTTCTGTCAACGCCGTCACCTTCACTTAGATCCTGTTCTCGCTCTTAACGGTACTGATCTTCCATTTGTGGAAACTGTCCGTTTTCTTGGTCTTCTATTTGACAAGAAGCTTAACTGGCGTGCCCATCTTGTGGCTTTGAAGGCAAAATGTCGGCTTTCTCTAAATCTATTGCGAGTTCTTTCTTCCAAATCGTGGGGTGCTGATAGAATTTCTATGCTGCACCTGTATCAGGCTTTGATACGCTCCAAGCTGGACTAAGGCTGTATCGTTTACGTGTCTGCCAGGCCATCCGTTATCAAAACCATTGATACGATACACCATACTGGTATTCGTCTTGCTACTGGTGCTTTTCGTACCAGCCCAATACCAAGTTTATTGTGCGAAGCTGGCGAGCCTTCTCTGTATGATCGTCGCAGGCTTTTGACCATGAACTACACGGCAGCCATGAAGTCGAAACCATATCACCTGGTTTTTGACACTGTCTTTGGTCAACAGTTTGCGGAGATTTATGACGGAAGAGCTCGTTCGGTGGGTTCCTTTTCTATCAGATCTCGCAATACTTTTAGAGAAGTTAATTTTGAACTTCCTTCAACCCCAGACACTTCTTTCAGCCCCTTTCCACCTTAGACATTCTCCCGTCCGAATACCAACTATGCGCTTTCAAAGCTGGATCGATCCGCTACTCCACCCATTCTGTTCCAACGTGAGTTTGCTCGAATCATTGCCAACTATCGGCAATGGATTCACATTTACACCGACGGTTCAAAGAGCAACGACAGGGTTGCATGTGCTTATATATCGGCAAGAGGTGCGTGTGAGTTTCGACTTCACAAACTCTCGTCCGTATACACGGCAGAGCTGTATGCACTCTACCAAGCACTTCTCGATATTTGCAGACTCGCACGTAATTTTTTTGTTATTGTGTCAGACTCAATGAGCGCTTTGAAAGCGATTGATTCTTTGTACCCTAAACATCCTCTCTTGCAGCAAATACAAGCAATCTTGATGACATTATCGTCATAAGGGTATATCGTGCGCTTTATTTGGGTACCGAGTCATGTTGGTATTCGCGGGAATGAAGCAGCTGATGCCACAGCTAAGCGAGCTTTGTCCAAGGCCACCATTGATTATGATCGGGTGCTTGCTGATGACCTCAAAAGTCATTTTAAGCATCTGATCATGAAACAGTGGCAGGAAAGGTGGAGTCATATAGTTTCTAACAAGCTTAAAAATGTTAAGCACAACGTGAGGTCATGGGATTCTTCACATAGGGCATCCCGAAAGGAGGAGGTTGCTGTGGCGAGACTCCGGATAGGGCACACCTGGTGGACGCATGGTCTTCTTCTGCGCCGTGAGGAGGCTCCGATGTTTGAAACGTGTGACACTGCTTTGACAGTATTCCTCAGGAATACAGGTCTATTTGCCTTTATTTAAAAGTGCTAGCTTTGTCATTAATTTTATTTATACACTTTTTTTTTTTAGCACTCAATAATATTTTACAATATCATTTATTTTTACAATTTTAAACCTGTACATTTTATTTATTTATATATACATTTATTAACATTTTACATCGAATAGATATAAAGTTTACAATTTTATTTTTACATAACATATATTTAGTTAGTTTCTTTCATAATATAGTTTATGGCGTGAATAGCCCAAGATACGCCTTTAAATTTTAATCCTACCTACCTATCCACTAATTTGGGCGTCATCGTTAACGCTATTCTTTTTAATACCTGTACAACAACCAGTAACAATGCCGTCACACCCTTTTGTTCCAGTACCTGTTTTGCCAGGTACATCTTAATCTCGGAATAATATTATGCCATCTCCTGTTCCTGTTCTGTCAGAACAGGATAACAATGTTTCCTTCTCCAACTCAGAGTCATGCGCTATGTCGATTGACAATGAGGCGGTAAAAAATGCTCGTAAGCCCAAAGATAGGCGTGGGTGGGCTAAGGGCATACCGAAGAACCCGAAACCGTAGCACTTCTCGAGTTTACCTCTAAAGTCAGCGTTCTTTTTCTGGCTTTTAGTTTTCTTTTTTCTCTTCATTTGTTATCTCTAATTTGTTCATCGTTCAATGGAACTGTAACGGAATCGTCAACCACCTAGCTAAGTTATGAAGTTAGGCTACTCTAGAGGCCGAAAAAATAGCCAAATTTTGTGACTTTTTTCCAACAATACTATACAATAAATCGATATTTGAAAAAAAGTTCATTATTGTTTTCTTATTTAACAATGCTTATAATTATTTTAACGACCTCTGAAGAACAAAATGGTGGCTTTCCAGCCTTTTCCCAGTGACGCTTCTTTTTTTTAGTCCTTTGCGTCTGGGCCAATATCTCATGCAATTTTTAAATTAGAACCATGAAATAAACAATTTTCAATTAAGCATACAAACAGCAAGAGTATTGCGTTATATTTTTTTGATAACTTGATTTTTGCAAAAACGGCGTTTATTTTAAAAAAAACTGTCGAAATACGCTTAAATTTTGTCCATAAATTGCTTATAACAATTGAACTAAACTTCATAAAAGAAAATCTAACGTACTTCTATGAAGAAATTAGTTTTAAATACACTGTTAAATTTTTAAGGCATTCGGTAATGATTTGTCTGAGTTATCGGTCCGGCCAACTTGAAAAATGTTGTTTCGAGAAATACGAGTTTGAAGTTTTAAGTAGTAAAAAATCATAGATAAATTAAATATACCGATATTCTGCAATGCCTGCCACATACAATTGGCCTTCCAGGTTGATATCCTGCTCCTGCGTCTCTTTTCTTTGTGATTTTAAGTCAATCCTGGCCTATTTTGCAACGTCCGACAACGAATTTTTTGCTCTCCTTATACGTTGGGCGTCGACTTCGCAGCACACATTATAGGTGTTTGGGCCGATTATCATACCCATGGCCTCCAATATGCGCATTATTGATGCAAATCTATCATTGGAGACAGAGATGTTCGTTGCCGTATAAAGTATTAATTTTCCACTTGAGATAGATTACTGAGCCAATGCCCAGACAGTTGAATTAAAACTCTCGTTGTTATTTTGAGTGTATCCACCAATACACCTAGTGAGAAAATCATCATTACTCAGTTCTTCATATATCGGTTTGATGGCTTCGTACAATTCGTCACTAAGAGCGTGCTTGTGTAAATAACTGTTGAGGGCATTAGCAGCTTTCGTTCTCTGCCATGAACACCTTTCGGACATCTATCGTGTTGCGGTTTGGCAATAGTCGATATTTTATGATACATATATATTTCTTGACATTTCAATGACTGCATCAACTTCCATTTTTCCAGATGATCCGAAGTGATTTGCTCCGCTCACTCGCATGAGTTTCTACCCATTCGGCATATTCTGTTCTGTTTCTGTTTTTTATTCCAATACTCACATGCCTTGCAATATTTTGATTTCACTGCAAAATCTATAATTTTGCCAACGTTATAGCCAATAAGGGTAACCAAACCATACAAAGAAGAAAACCCACGCTTTCTCCATGTCCCGTCGCCTGATACTGTGGTTTCATTTATTTCTCCACGAGATTTTTTCTTCTGTTGCAGCATTTGTAAGACTCATATTGCAAACAACGTCAGTAGCTATGTGAATTTTTCGAACAACTTTATCATAGAATGCGTGAAATATAGGCCGAGGCAGTTCCGTGAATGCACAAAATTTTGTTATTCCATGGAATCCAACTGCAAGCAACTGCATGGAAAGAACGTTTCTGCGGTTTATGTCATAGTCTTTCTGTACCAATGGGCAACTCGGAATTTCCTTCATATCACAAGATATCACTAATCTAAATCTGCTTCTTTCAGCAAATTTTACTTCCGATGTGCGTACTTTACAAACAACAATGTTCAAAACAGCATGGAAAACTGCAATAAAATTTAGTATCCAATAGCTAAAACCATCGTCCACTTCCACAGATCTTTAAGACAGTTTAAGTTTTTTCGCTGTTGTGTTAACAGTCAAATCGTCTGGTGTCTCTAATTCGTGACAATTCAACGGTCTTCTTCCACTAGCCGCTGCCTTTTTACCTGAAGTACTTTTCGTTCCATTTTTAGTATTGTACGCCACTTTATTACTCATTGCGCTTCTTTTATTACACAAATTTATTATTATTATTTAGATGCGTATATTGACCACTAAGAAAGCATCATCAGAAACATTAAATAGTTTTAACTAGAATACAGCAATTTTTAGTTTCGTGAATATTATAGTTTCATTTATTCTGAAATTAAAGCCGGAAGAAAACGAAAGTTGAATAAATCGAGCTGTAGCGTTATTGCGCTCGCATTGAACAGTTGGAAGGTTCACGCGTTATTCGAAATTAATACTCTTTTAAAGTTTTCCGGGGCATGAAACTTTGGCATATTATTTTCGAGATAATAAAGAATAGAATGAGCAAAAAAATTTTTTTGCTTAACATGAAATCTCTAGGGTAGCCTAACCCCTTAAAGCTATTAATTTCTGATCTAAACCCCAGAGTAATGTGCATCCAAGAGAGTCATTTAACAGTCTTCCGCAGAGATAGTGACCCTGTTGCACGTGCTCATGGTGGCGTTGCAATTGTACTTGATTCTTCTATTCCACACAAAGAATGAAACATTACAAGAAGGTTCAAGCACTTGCATGCCAGGTATTCTTACCTCGGAAAAT